>JASANE010002012.1:0-36194 GCA_030248225.1 Trileptium ribeirensis
GTGACGGCGAAGGTAAAGAAATCTAGGTGATGGAAACTGAACATAGAAGAACACAGGGTGGAGTATGTGGTGAAGGTGAAGGCGATTTTAGAAGACAAAGAGTCGAAGACGTGGGAGCGAGAAAGTAAAGCAATACGAGAGACAGCAGTCAATGTGCTTGGCAGAACATGAGGAAAAACGGGGAAGAAGGAAGAGACGTAGTGGTGGAATGAGGAAGTGCAACATGCCATAAAAACCAAGAAGGCAAAGAAGAAATAAAGATAAAGAGACTTTGATAGGAATCCTGAAACGATTGAGAGCTACACGCAGGCGAACAAAGCTACAAAGAGAGCAGTGGCGAAGGCGAAAAACGAGGCGTATAAAGGATCTCTAAAAAAGTTTGGCTGAGGGAGAAGAAGGAATACATAAATCTATCAGAATAGCTAAGCAGAAGAATAAGGAATCGCAGGATGTGTATCTGGGGAAACAGATCAAAAGCAGTGACGGAACGGTGCTGACTGAAAGGATGATGTACAGACGAGATAGAGCACGTATTAGAACAAGTTATGCGAGAACCTAAAAATCGATAAAATTGCAAGAGAAATACCACCAGCGGCAGAAATCTAAGTAGCTGATATAGAAGGACTAAAATACAAGAAGCACTGAAGAAAATGAAGAGGCGAAAAGCCGTGGAGCAGATGACATTCCTATTGAGGCATGGAGAGTGCTGTGCGAGGTTGGAATGGGACGCTGTACAATGTTTTCACGGAAATAATGAAAACCGAGAAGATGCCCGTAGAGTGGAGAGAAGCCGTTCTGATACCGGTCTTCAAGAATAAACGTGATGTACTAGAATGTGTGAACTACAGAGGGATTAAGCTAATGGCTCACACTTTGAAGCTGTGGGAAAGGATCATAGAAAGAAGACTGAGGGAGAGGGTATCAGTATCGGAGCAACAGTTTGGTTTCATGCCAGGTAGAAGTACACATGACACAATTTTTGCATTGCGGCAGCTGATGGAGAAACACAGAGAAGGATATGAAGATCTCTACTGCTTATTTGTTGACCTCGAAAAAGCGTATGACAGTGTGCCGAGACAAGAGGTATGGAATTGTTTGAGAATGAAAAACGTTGAGGAGAAATACATCCGGCCTATACCGGATATGTACGAGAGTTGCAAAACCAGAGTGAGGTGCGCAGTTGGGACTACGAACGATTTTTCCATGAAAGTGGGACTGCACCAGGGCTCAGCACTCAGCCACTTTCTGTTTGTAACCGTTATGGATTACATAACAGATCAGATCCAGAAGGCGGCACCGTGGGACATGATGTTCGCGGATGATATAGCTCTGTTTGGCGGCACATGTGGTGAAGTGGAGGAACACCTGGAGGAGTTGCGGAGAGCTATGGGGGATGGTGGAATGAAGCTGAGCAGGCGTAAGACGGAGTATATGTATATGGGAGAGCAGGACGCCGCAGGAGAGATCTTAATGCAGGGAGAGGGGTTGAAACAAGGGCAGGAGTTCAAGTACCTGGGATCTACAGTGCAGCGGTCAGGAAGCTCAGATAGAGAGGTGGCAAAGCGGATTCAGGCGGGCTGAGCAGAATGGACAAGGATTGCGGCGATGATGTGCGATCGGCGTGTGCCGGTTGCGGTGAAGGGGAGGATGTTGCGATCAGCAATGCTGTATGGCATGGAATCCATGGCGGTGACGAAAGCACAAGAAAAGAGAATGGAAATTGCTGAAATGAAGATGTTATATACGTTACAGCTTGGGTAAGACTAGACTAGATAGTGTGAGGAATGATACTATTAGAACGAAGTCTGCGTGATAGAGATAAAGTTAAGAGAAACCAGATTTCGGTGGTATGAACACGCGTTGAGACGGGAGGAAGAATAATTTGGGCAAAACACAAGAAAGATGTAGGTGGGAAGAAAGAAGAAAGGGGCGACCAAGGTGATGTTGGCTGGAATATGGTGCGAGACCTTATAAGGCGACTGGCGTTAAGGATGAGGATGCATTGGATAAACCTAGATGTGGGACGAGTATTAACAAGATGGCTACTCACTTAGAATGGGACAAGCCTGTAGAAGAGAAGAAGAGCACTTTACCGTTTCTTAATGAATTCTGTTTTCCAGTGTTTTCAGATGTGCTGTTTTTTTTAATTTTCCGATTTCAGCGTTTCTAGGTTTCAACATCTTTCCTTTCTATTGATTACCGTCTTTGCCGCCTTCCAGTTCATCAATTCCGCCATTTTCGAACATTTTATAACGTACCGTTTCTTAAACGTTCAGGTTTTCATGTTGAATATTCGTCTGTATCCTGTTTTCTTCAAATGGATACATGCCGGCAGGGGGGTAGGGGGCAATTGAGGTCCAGACCCGGCTGACCCCCGAGGCCAAAAAGCCAGAGGGGGTAACCCCCCTGGGGCTGGGAAATCCCCCGAAGGGGGCTTAACGATCCTCGACGAGTTGCGAAGTAGGATCCTAGTGCAAAACTTTGCGCAAATTGCCCCTGCGTGTTGCTAAAGGTGCATGTGTACTAGGACCAGTTGTGGCCCTAAGGGATCCCAGCTGCACCACACCTCGGTGTTCACGGTGGTGCCCGGCATAACCCCGGCTTACACGATTCCCCGGTGGACTCTGGTCAGACCGACAGGAACCGCTTAGCTTAGCAGGATGCCGGCGGGTTACCAGGGTGTTCGGCCTGGCCCCTGATAGTGGCCCACGTATCAGTGGGCATGGAGGTCCCCCAGAGGGAGGGTCATCCCTTAAGCCTGCTCACAGGTAATAAGGCTGACCCGTTATTCCCACACATTTCACTGAGGCTTCTGAACCTAGGCCCTAAGGAAATCCTCCCACCGGTAAGGCTTCTTTACCTTAAAGGGTTGCACAGGCTTAATGATTTCCAAAAAAAATCTCAGGCCCCGGGATGGCAGGATTTGGGCTGAGGTTACCGAAGTTAGATGAAGGAGTGGTGAATGGGGCTTAGCCTTTCATCAGTAATTGAATATCTTGAGGGGACGGGTTGACCAAGATTTGTTCCAGAAACCGAGCGAAAGAAACGAAAGAAAACGCGGGAGCGGTGTCACCCTATTAGTTTATTTAACTGTGGTGGCCAACTGAATTTACTCGGATATGAGTGTCTAATGGGGTTTGCGAAATCGCTTAGATTAAGTTCACACTTCAACCGTTTACTTTTTGTATTAAAATTTCCCTTTTTGGCACTCCACAAACATTGCCCAATCGGGCACACTTAATCATAACAGCACAACATTATACTGCAAGATAATTATGGTACAAAAGCGGGTCCAACACTTGGCCCGTAACGCAATAAATTTCCAAAATTTCCACCCTGAACCTAAAGTCATCTTCCAACACTTTTAAAGAGTTAGTGCGATCCCCTACGTTACCGATTTAGGTTGGGATGACGAAATGTCATTCTGTGGGCGCCATTGGGCCCTTTTAGAAACGCGGAACCCTCTAGCCCAAAATTTTACTCTGATGAAACTTAGGCTTGATTTCGCTTCCCGTTAGTAACGTGCTCCTCGCGGCACTCCACCTACCCTCACACATTTCTTTGTTTAAAACACCTCCAACACTTTCTCGGAAATTTTCCTTCTCTCAAAATTCGCTGGACTTAACTAATAAGGCGCGGCCCAGCACTTGTGGGAGCACGGGGCGTCCGCTGGACGCCACAGCACCCACAAGGGCTGCCCTTTAGTGCTTAGGCCTACGCGAGAAATCTTACTAGAGCGCTTAAAGTGAAATCTCTGGGTGGGCCTCTCCCACGCGTCTGCTGTGTGAAGAGTCCATCCAGGTGAGTCCAGAAGGTGACACACTCGTTGATCCTACGAAATTTGTAAAAACGAAAATTCCACCGTCGGCTAAACGGGTACGTGTCACTCGCCTATTTTGAAAGATATGAAGGTTTCACAAAGTTGCCTACATACATCCACCCGAGCCCTTGCAAAACATCACCCGGCGGACGGGGAACCATCGAGAACACCTGCACTCCCTCTTCCCCCTTTTTCTCCAAATTTTGACCCCGTTTTCTTCTCATTTTTGTCCCGAATTCAGCCCCCTCTTTCCCCCAGCGCGGGCGTCTATAATCATGAATTATATACATTTTATATTATATATTATGCAGTATGTTTGAGGCCATGTCGTACAATGGTTAAAGCGCAGGTCTCACAATCATAAAGTAGGAGTTTGAGCCCTCATTTGAGCAAAATCTTCTAAGGCAAGACAATAAGGCCACGCTGCTCTATGGTACCGACCACAAAATAATGTTACATATGTATATATATTATATATTATGTTTGAGGCCATGCCCTACAGTGGTTAAAGCAGGATTTAAAGGTCTCACAATCATTAAGTAGGAGTTTGAGCCCTCATTTGAGCAAAATCTTCTTAGACAAGACATTAAGGCCACGCTGCTCTATGGTACCGACCACAAAATAATGTTACATATGTATATATATATTATATATTATGTTTGAGGCCATGTCGTACAGTGGTTAAAGCAGGAGCTAAAGGTCTCACAATCATTAAGTAGGAGTTTGAGCCCTCATTTGAGCAAAATCTTCTTAGGCAAGACACTAAGGCCACGCTGCTCTATGGTACCGACCACAAAATAATGTTACATATGTATATATATTATATATTATGTTTGTTTCCATGTCCTACAGTGGTTAAAGCAGGAGTTAAAGGTCTCACAATCATTAAGTAGGAGTTTGAGCCCTCATTTGAGCAAAATCTTCTTAGACAAGACAATAAGGCCACGCTGCTCTATGGTACCGACCACAAAATAATGTTACATATGTATATATATTATATATTATGTTTGAGGCCATGCCCTACAGTGGTTAAAGCAGGATTTAAAGGTCTCACAATCATTAAGTAGGAGTTTGAGCCCTCATTTGAGCAAAATCTTCTTAGACAAGACATTAAGGCCACGCTGCTCTATGGTACCGACCACAAAATAATGTTACACATGTATATATATATTATATATTATGTTTGAGGCCATGTCGTACAGTGGTTAAAGCAGGAGCTAAAGGTCTCACAATCATTAAGTAGGAGTTTGAGCCCTCATTTGAGCAAAATCTTCTTAGACAAGACATTAAGGCCACGCTGCTCTATGGTACCGACCACAAAATAATGTTACATATGTATATATATATTATATATTATGTTTGAGGCCATGTCGTACAGTGGTTAAAGCAGGAGCTAAAGGTCTCACAATCATTAAGTAGGAGTTTGAGCCCTCATTTGAGTAAAATCTTCTTAGACAAGACATTAAGGCCACGCTGCTCTATGGTACCGACCACAAAATAATGTTACATATGTATATATATATTATATATTATGTTTGAGGCCATGTCGTACAGTGGTTAAAGCAGGAGCTAAAGGTCTCACAATCATTTAGGAGCTTGAGCCCTCATTTGAGCAGAATCTTCTTAGACAAGACATTAAGGCCACGCTGCTCTATGGTACCGACCACAAAATAATGTTACATATGTATATATATATTATATATTATGTTTGAGGCCATGTCGTACAGTGGTTAAAGCAGGAGTTAAAGGTCTCACAATCATTAAGTAGGAGTTTGAGCCCTCATTTGAGCAAAATCTTCTTAGACAAGACATTAAGGCCACGCTGCTCTATGGTACCGACCACAAAATAATGTTACATATGTATATATATATTATATATTATGTTTGAGGCCATGTCGTACAGTGGTTAAAGCAGGAGCTAAAGGTCTCACAATCATTTAGGAGCTTGAGCCCTCATTTGAGCAAAATCTTCTTAGACAAGACATTAAGGCCACGCTGCTCTATGGTACCGACCACAAAATAATGTTACATATGTATATATATATTATATATTATGTTTGAGGCCATGTCGTACAGTGGTTAAAGCAGGAGTTAAAGGTCTCACAATCATTAAGTAGGAGTTTGAGCCCCCATTTGAGCAAAATCTTCTTAGACAAGACATTAAGGCCACGCTGCTCTATGGTACCGACCACAAAATAATGTTACATATGTATATATATATATATATATATATATATATATATATTATATATTATGTTTGAGGTCATGTCGTACAGTGGTTAAAGCAGGAGTTAAAGGTCTCACAATCATTAAGTAGGAGCTTGAGCCCTCATTTGAGCAAAATCTTCTTAGGCAAGACACTAAGGCCACGCTGCTCTATGGAACCGACCAAAAAATAATAGTGTTATATATGTATATATAACATAGTGTAATACAAACCCATATGCATGCATATGTGAGTATTTTACATTATACTAAAGCGTCGTATGTCGTACGATCCGTGTCTATAATCGCGGACCGGCGCTATTGACCCCTCCACAGGATGTAAGTGCTTTCTTTCCCGCAAGTGCTTGTCAGGGGCCCAAAGACAATGGTGTGACTGGACTATTGCAAACAATGGTGTGAGTAGCCCCTAGGGACGTGTTCCTCAGTTGCGACGCCTCTCGTCGATAGTATTTGATTTTATGAAAGTAATTTTCTTGAAAAAAATTCCAACACTTGTCTGATCGAAGCAGAAAAAAGCCAGAAACATGTAATCGGGAACTTCCCTCCATCTGGAATCATAACGGTTACAAATTTAAAAATATTGAATTCGTAGCTGGTTGTATTCGTGGTGATTTGGTGCGCTATGAGTCAGATACCATGTCTATTTCGTGAGAGACGCCTTAACATGTAAGCTCTTCTCACAATTGGGGACACCGGGACCCGAACGCCAGCTCTGGTTTTTCCAATGCCATCGTCACATCTACATGTGTCGAAATTTGATTCATACTTTAAATACATCATTTCTAGACCGCTGTTTCAGCTTCCTTTCCAATCTAAGAAACAATACAGCGTCGTGAACTTGATATACAATCGATTTGCTATCACACTGCCATCAAATGTAGCTATCACGTTGTGAAATCCACGTCGATGACAACTAGACTCTGGCACATAGCTCTTTAGTCTGAAAAGCTAGAGTCGTGTGTTAAAATCCCGGTAGGGTGCTTCTCAATTTGCTCAGTCAGAGGTGATTTCCTGCATCCGGGTATCTTCACAAAGCATTAGCTGAACATACCCTCGCGTCGCAGGAGACAAGTCTCACTACGTTTGCTGCACATAGCATAGCTAAACGTGTGGAGCCGACGGCGCAATCCTAGACTTAGTAATGTAGAGGCCCATGTACAAAACCAGGCCGACAGGGGCTTAGTAAAACTGCACTGGATGTTCTTAACTATCAACTAAATAAGCTCAAAAAATTTAGCATAACAGGTCAAAACAAAGTTTTCGATCATTTGAATCTATTTAGCAAATAGGCAGACAATATCTATAATTGCCGTTCGTTAATAAACCAAACCCATTAGTGACCTGGCTAGTGTCATAACGACGGTAAAACAGTTGTTGTGGATAGATGATTTTATTCCTGGTGATCGGTGATCGTTCTCATCTGTTCAATAACACTACTTTAAAGTTTCGGTTGAGTGGCATATAATGAACTGCCAGAATCCAAAAAATGTTCTTTTCCAAAGCTTTAATTTAAATCTTTGGATATCAAACTTAGCAGTATCAAAAAGGGATGTGGTTTTTTAAATCCAATATAGTTTAATTCTTCAAAATTTACACACATTTAAGCCGCTGTGATTCAGTGAAATCGTCTTTAAAGACGGAAAATACTTTTTATAAAAGAAAATAAGGTTTTACCATAACAGCTTGAAAAGTCAAACTATTTGTATCGGTTCAAAAACAGTTCAATTCGCAGAGTCACTTCTGTTAAACGTGGCTTAATCTTTGGCCGTATCTTATAAATTTTCAATATATTCTCGTTTTGAAGCTATTAATACAGCTTTTAGTCAGTGTAACATATATAAAAATATTATGACAACAGTTTGATTGTCTCAACTGTGTTCGTTGATTTGTCATCTTAAACCATTCACTTCTGAGAACTTAAAAAAATTGTTTCAAAAACTATTCAGAAACGAGAGTCTTTTATATAAATGTCAGACTATCTTCCTATTTTTTTAATGAAAAGAGAATATAACTAGGCATTATAAATGCATTGATATTTTGTAAAAAATATTGATTACATATAATTTTGTATCTATATATTTTGATATTTAAATATCTGACTCAATTGTAAGAAAACAATTGGATTTCAGGAAAACCCTTTGTAATATTTGAAGACGACAGCAAACTTATAAATACCCACATTCTTCCCGGCGACTGCAATTAGTGACCTGATAAAAATTTTATAAACTACCCACTTATTGCATTATATATAACTTAGTTATAGCGAGACGCGAGACATATTATTTATATAATTATATAATCATCATGTATAATTGTTACAATATATATTAAAAAGCTATATATGTATTATATATATATACTGTTATATATTATATTATATATATATACTATATATATACATTATTACATATATAAATAATTGCCTTCAATAATATATTATATATTATATATATAAATGAGTAAATATTATGATTTAAGAGTATTTTTTATAATATACTGTTTACGATGTTTTCTCTATCATAATGTTATCAGTAGGATGTTAGAAATGTTCAAATCTGTATGTCGTTTTGATTCGTTTCTCAGCCCAAGTTAAGAACAGCTTAGAGCGGGTGCCTTGGCTGCGTCAGCTGCCGGCTGTAGCGTTAGGCTCAGAATCAGGCTAACCATAAAAGAACCTTAGCTACGTTAGAATGATTAAGGCTTAGGCTTGGTATATGCATTAACCAGCGTGTAATTCACACACCTCATATTCACATTGGTCAGTTCTTCGGCAAAATTATCGAATAGTTATGATATGAGGTTATATATATTTATAAACCTATATACGTGACGTCGCAAATATAATTCGGTACAGATAAAAAACCCCGCATATCTAAGGCGACTAAAGTCTAGCAAACCCGGGTCGATTACATTCTGCGTCCACAAATTTAGATATTGTATTCTTTCAACATACCTCATGATGCATTAGCATAGTCCCAACGCAGCAATACGATGTTAAATTCAGGAATAAGCTAGATATAACAATACAACATTGGCATTACTAACAACAGAAATTATTCAAAAAACCTATCATTTTATTTAATTTAGGTCATTCAGAATGCGGTTTTCAGATCTTAATGATCGAACTTCGAAAAACTTCAATTTCAACCTGACTTGACGTGAACCATGCCAAGGGTAGAAACTTGAACCCGACTCTGACTAACCCCACTTCATTCTTAACTATATCCCCCGCTCGCCAATTTCAAGATATATAGCAATAATGAGGATTTTGCAATGACGTAAATATTAAGTTAGCTTATTAGCTAAATCACGTAATTATCTAATATGACGTCACCTTATTAGCTAAATCACGTAATTGTCTAATATGACGTCACCTTATAATATATCTTGGTTTTTGCTGACTTAGTAAGTGTTGATTAAAATGACCACGTGAAGCCACTTAAGTAATAAGACTTGTTTTACCTGTGAAACGGAAGTGTTACTTGGCGATGTGAAATCATTTCCAGGAATCAAAGCTATCAAATGTTAACCCGAAGCCTTGTGGGCCGACTGAATTCCGCGTTCCAAGTGCGATGTTTGATCAAAAATTTATGTGTGCAGATACCTTGTATGCATCTATATATATTATATTTATACAATGTATCTATATGCACGTATATACATTTATGTATGTATATACATTGTGTGTATGTCGACACACGACAGTGTAAAATCCTTAGGCCTGTGCTTTGACCTATACAATATTTCACTGATAGTCTGCCATTATATCTTATAGGTCGGTTCAATGATAACGTTCGAGACTGAAAATTAGACCCATCCGATAGAATGTATTCGATTATAAATATTTACAGTTGAACATGTATAATTTAGTGTTTTTTTTGATCAGCCAACATGCGACGTCCCGTCATGGTTGTTTGGATCTCAAAGATCACAGATTACCAATATCACATTCTTCGGCCTTAGGGTATCGGTAGTGCTACTCCACATAAAAAGGAGGTTGAATAGTATCTCAACCAACATAACCCTATCTCACATACAGTTACACATTTGTATCAGCGTACATTATGATGCGATGCACAAATTGCGTTTGCACGTGGCTTGATATTCGCTCGGCTGATATGCTTCCTTACGGAACCGAGCAATAACTCCTTGATACCCTAGGGTCTAAAGCACAAGGCTCGCATCCAAACGATCCAGGTTCAATCTGCCGTTGCGGCAAAAGTTTGTTCAACATTGAAATGTTTACTAATTCGTGCGGAAAAGAGTCACATCCAGTAATGACATAGTAAAGTAGTTTTGGAATTGTACTAACGGAAATATAACTTAAAAATAATTATTTTAGAGGTCAAATAATATCATTTTTGACAGTTTATTTCGTGCTCAAATACGTCGCGGTGGTCGATAAAAGGAAGAAATAGTTTTTTACCGAAGAATTGCTGAATATGGCCTTGGTAACTAAAATTGTAGAGCTTTGACTGTCGGTACAAACAGAGGTTTTTATGTATTTTAACATAATTTAAAAGTTCGTTTCTGTCAAAATTAAGAATATTTCTTTTCAAAACTTTTTGCATTGAGTTTTTGTAATGAGGCGTTTTCAAAGTTTAATGTAAAATGCAACATGTCAAATTACTCGCCAAATCATTTTAATATTGATTAGTTAGCAATTAATATATTTTTGAATTAATTTTTTTATAAAAAAACTTGCAAATTTGATTACGATATAAGAATAAGAATTTTGGTAGTATAGGTTTGCTAGACCCTCACATCTAAAGGACTATTCGAAATTTTTTGGACTAAAAATGTACCATTATTTCAGTAAAACCTACAATTTTCGTATTTTTTTACAACAGAGTAAACGTGTCCCAAGGATTATCTATCCAAAGTTTATTAACCGCAACGGAATGTCATCAATAAATATAATTGAAATGACAAATATATAATTATTATATAATCCATATATTTTATTAATTATATATAATGATAATTTCATAATTATAAAATAATTTAATTTTAATCCAACTATAAATGTGTACGGCATAACATTTCTTCTTATATTTTTATTTCTTCTCTTCTGCTCAGTAAAATGTTTTTATAAATCACAAATCCCACTATATTTATATACATCTTTTGAAGTAATTTGCTTAAAAGGTGTCCACACGCTCAAACTTTTTGGTCAAATTTAGAGCTGAAAATTTAAGCTCAAATTTTGATCAAAATTTGAATTTGACAATGATTTTTAAAGGAAAATTGTGATGTTTCAAAATTTGAGCTCAAATTATTTCAGGTAATACATCTCGTCGATGTTCGGCTACAGGTATAACATTGAAAAGCTTGAATAGTGTTCACATGTGCAAACTTTCCAAAATGCAAAAAAACCCTTTCAATTTTGATCAAAATTTGAGCAAAAAGTATAAGCGGTTTGATCGCGCGTGAACATATTCCCCTGAAGCTTCGGTTAGCTAATGCTCAAATTCTCCGATGAACAGTAGGCATTAGTCGCTCAGATTAAATTCGAAACGACGATCTGTGCAACCAATTCGATGTCGCACCTATTGTCGAGAAAATTCGCGAAAGCCGCCTGCGGTGCTGCGCTTACTTACTCTGAGCCGGGATACGTAACATACCAAGAGCTGGATACGATCTCATGGTTCCAAGCCAAGGCCCCAAAGTCTAACCGCAGTAACGTTGGCACGATTACAGAACTACTGTCAAAACCGCCAGAGAGAACAAAATGCGGATGGAGATCCAGAACAACAACATTGCAGGACGAACGATGAAGAAACAGACTTTAAATTCTTCACTCATATAGCTAAATTATGCCCAATACATTTCATTTTCTATGTATATGTCAATTAATAACTGGGATATTTTCAAAATTATATATAAGCTTAAAAGTCCCTACTGTCATTTTGGAACGAACAGCTGTATTTTCGTCTTGCACTGAATCTAACTACAACACTTTACATCTTAATCAAACAATATTAATACGTAGAACGAAACGGTATCTAAATTTAGATTTCACTACACATTGGAAATGTCTAAAATATTGTTTTATGTGAGTAAAATTTAAATATACTTAAATATTAAAATTGTTGTGGCGAATTGAATTCTTTTTTCATATTCTCGCGAATTTATTACAAATTTAATTGCTATTACGTGTAAGAATTGGATCAGCAGTTCGAAAATTAAAGCCGAACAACATGTTTCATTACGGCGTTTTATTGTCGTGTTGAGTTAAATATTTAACTAATGAAAACACGCCTGCCCTGCTATGCGAGTTCTGAAACAAAACTGTATAATCAATAATATCATAGGTGCCTAAATCACGACGGCTTAGGTGGGTACACTTTAGAGGAGCGGGGAGGGGAGGGGGTTAAAATATCAATTATGAGGCAACCCCCCACATATTTTATTTGTGTACATCTTTTATCACAGTCGTCAGACTGTAACATTGTATTTGCCTGTTTACCATAGTGTTCAAAGTTTCTATTTCACTGCACGGATGAACACCAGTCATACAAGTGTTTCACGAACACGACCGTAGGACTAATATACTAGCATTTCGTCGGAAAGGGGAATAATTCCTATTTTATCACATCACAGCACTGACCGACAATAATGCAAGGACAAAAATGAAAGGACTTTTATTTAGGTTTTTTAATCAGAAATTTGTGCTATTTGAGAAAAAAAGTAATGATACTTAATGGCTTCCAAAAATATCCTAAGTCCACCAAGAATTCCCTGAATCATCACGGCTTAGTAGTTTGATCCAAGAATCAATGGCCCACAATACTGTGAAAACTATGTTTCGAAGATTTGGTTAAGAACTAATGTCTGACAAGGTTACTGTGATGTACTAAATAGTTTACTTTATAAGTTATGATGAATAAGTTAGTGCAACAACCAAATTCACGATTATGACACTTAAAACTCATAATAAGGTTGTTATTTAAATGGATAACTGTAGAGTCTTAGGTTTAATTGCACCGATCATTTGCTATGTGATAAGCCAAATATACTGATTCGGGTACTTAGTCTTCGAGTTAAATACCGTTGTACTTTATGTAGTTGGTCATTTTCAGACATCTAAAGGCTAAAGAATTTGACCAACCTGGACCAGGATATTCCAAAATATTTCCCGGCGTCTTTGAAACTTGTCAACTTCAGCATTTGTGTGGGCGGGGTGATATAACGTGTTGATTGAATCGATGAGCAAAGCCACAAAATATTTATATACCAAAGAAAATGAAACAATAAAACTGTAATGGAGAAGGGCCAACACTTTGTGACCAATCTAGTGTTGCCTAGTACAGACGAACACGCCTGAGGAAAATATCAAACTGAACAGAACTGACGGTACTGAACAAACTCAATCATACGTCGAACAGAAGGATGACCAAAACTGTCGCCAATTTGAAAAAGAGAAAGTAAAGTCAACAATGCTAAATAGCTTTGTTATAAATTTGCATATTTATAAATTGTTATTGTTTCCTGGCTGTCCCATATACTAAGGATAGTTAATACCCGACTAATAAAAAGGATACGGTCAGCCAACGCACCACCGAACTAGAAAAGGCCTCGCGGACGCGCCTTTACAACCTGGAAATAGGCAGAGCTGACGGAGAAGGAGCCGCTATTCCGAGACATTCCGTGGAGGCGATGGAGGCAAGCTCCTCTGGAGGTCATGGTGGAGCACGCAATGGATCGTAATCGATGGAGATTGCGAATCAAACTTGATCTTCTCACACGTACCGCGTCAGTGGATGAATACAATTGAACAGTTTTTGTCACTACACGATTGTCACCACTGCTGGATGTCATACAAGTCTTCGATTTTGCATGTCCTATCGTACCTTCAAGGATTTGTAGATTTAAGCTGAAACTCGTTAATATCAGAGACTTGTGAACAGTTTAAATGGTTTCCAAATATACTAGCCTGAATATATGTCAGGCACGTCGCTATATCCATGCGCAGTCTATTCCTTCTTTACTTGTCATTTTGACATAAACTAGGAATTACAAAGATTTGTTCTTCGTCTCTCGTTTAGGACACGTTTGACAGATGAAAGACAGCCGCGTTTTTTATAAATATCCGTTCACGTTACTGTTTGTACCAATTCGGAACGAATTATTACTAACAATATAATTTTACTACTTATTTGTTTGTTTGTTTGTTGGGTAGATGCGGTTTCGGATAATTTCTATGTATGACATTATTGGTAAATGTGACCTAAAATATATCGTTGTTGCTATTTTAAATATGACGCTTGAGACGTCTTAATTTCAGACAAGAACAATAGTGTCTTTTCATTTTGAATAAATGTCTTCATTTTTGCTGTCATCTCAGGTATCTAGGTATAATTACGCCGATCTTAGAAGCGTGGGCTCTGTTTTTAACGTTTAAATATTTAGTTCGCGTTTTTTTCAGTTATCGATTTGTAAATTTAAAATTTGAAATTTTGAATCACATAGATATAATATAAATGTCGTAATTATTTTAATACTTTTAGTCACATCGTTTATAGAAGAAGTGAATGATGCCGCATTTTGTCGGAAAATTAAGTCGTAAAATGAGAGTTATAAGGGTTTTTTCGTCTTTAACACCCCATCACAGTTTTGGTTGGGATTATAATTTACATTTTATAGATTGATTAGAAAATTTAACGAACTGTATAAGAATTATATACGTTCATATGTAAGAATTTTCGGTTTTTAGTAAAAACAATACATTCATAACACATTTTGGAATTCCTGCCTTGGGAAGAAGAACCGTTTCTATGCGATTGTCAAAATTTATTTGCTCCGGCAAAATGATTCCTTTTTAGCGATAGTTCGGCTGTTTAAATATTTCTCAATTCTATGAATTAGGCCATAATGAATATAAATACGAATTTATAAATATTATAAATGTAAATTGGACAAACACGAAATTTTTCACCAAACAATGTTAGTCTCGTTAAAAGGCCAACCAAGTGGCAAAGAACAACGTTTACGCATGAGTAAACTTAAGCTGCGCCGCCTATCATCCTCTTTTGACACTATGTACAAAACTCTATTAGAGAACAAAACAGGCATTGTAATAGTCAATTCCAAATTCAAACAATTTTGTTTGCGAATGCAGAGAGACTGATTACAAAATGGAGTGGTTCTTAGATTTTCAGCTTACACCCAGCACTGAGACATCATCACATGGTGGTCAAGGGATAGATCTACCATGAGATAGAAGTAAAACCCCGACTGAGCCATACATCCGTATCAAACTGCGAGTAGAAGGAAAAGAATAGGCCACCAAAAATAAAAATGCACCGGTCTACCAGCGGTTGGGTTACCTTTTCTAGTTTGCTAGTTTGCACGAGTTCAGAGAAACCGGTAGACATTGTTGTTATCATGGGCAGAGGTATATAGTATTAGGTTCGTTTGGCATTGAAAATTTAAGTATACATATACATTTATGCGGTGTTCACATTATAATGTCCCCAACGTTTGGAACCTATGTACACCACACAGTGTCAGGGACACTGTTGACAACAGGGTGTCTTGGACATCCCAATGTATTTAATAACTTTTTTAAAGATAGCTAGTTACGCGTATTACCACTTCTCGACAGTGTCAAGCACACCGTGTCTGCTTGCAGTTTTATGGACAGTGTGCGGCATTATTTCCTCAGCTTATAATAACCTAGGTACAAATATCGAGCATGTTAAAAAAACTACACAGCCCAGTTGATTAATAAACCGCATTATCTACATACTCTGTCTGTTACAGTTAATTCGCGCCAAATTGGTATCTAAGCGTGTCTGTACGGCACTGTAAATAAAAAAATACAGTAGCTAGCGGTATGTCGTACAGACTCGGCAATTGATTTAGAGTACGGGTGTCACCGTGGCTATCTATACAGTAGGGTCACGACTAGAGGGGACAAAATTTCCAAACAGCAGGGACATTATAACGTGAACGCCGCATTATATTTCCAATTTACCCCAACCTGTAACAGTTGGCAACGGTGTGAGCATGGCATGGATGAACCCGTGCAAGTATAGAATAATAGAAGTAAAGCGTAAACCTTAAGTTTAGAATTGAGAAAACTATAGACTAATATATACATTAAGCTATAGAACCGTGAACGCCTAAACCCAGATAAACGTAGAGCCACGGATAGTAATGCCACAGCGAACTATCGCACCTATTACCTTTTGTATTGAAGATCAATAAGCCATTTGCGGCGTTAAAATACATGTCTGAGCAGATATCTTCCAGGAATTTAGTATTTTTAATTTGGATTAAGGATTAATAAGGATTAAGACTTAATGTTAAGGATGGAGTCAAGCAATATAAGTTAAAGATAAAAGCAAACGAATCTTAATTTAAATAATGGCATAGCAAAGCATGCCCTAGTTAAAATAAGCTAGGATAGGGTAAGGACAAGGGATGAAACATCAATGTCCAGAGTTTAAAATTTAGTTTCAATTAAACATTTCAAACAGATTTAAGAAGTATGATTTAGAAACGAATTTAAAAATGTTTTAAGAATATCTAAAATAATTCGGAAGTAAATTGAAATCTAGGGTAGGGCTCCTAATAGTACTCATGCCATGGTTAGTTTTGATACCCGGAAAAAAACAATACTATTTTAGGTTAGAGTTTGTTTTAAATGAAACGTTAGTATAAAAAGGTTTTAAATTTTATGTACTAAGATGATAAATAAGATATAAAGTATAAAATATTACAAGTAAATATAAAATGTCGCTAATGTGTTAAGTAAAGAATGTGTAGTATTTTAATTTCTAGAAATTTCCATAATTGATTTTTAAGTCAGAAATTTTTGAGTTATTTCATTAACTAGTTCTAAGTAAGTTTACCTAAGCTAAGGCCTAGGAATGTGACATGAAAAATTAAATTAAATGTAGATTATGTTTTAAACTAAGTTAAAAATTCCTAAAGTATCTTACCAAATAAATATTAAATAATTTTAAATGAATTTTGTAGAGTCATCCGTTCCCATAGAAATTCCTTCCCCCGCAGGCATCATCCGATGATCACTTCCCTTTGGTCAATTAAGTCAGTGATCCATAAACCATTACGACGTAGGTAAATATAAGATTAATAAAAATAAACGATAAATAATTTATATGTCGAAATAATTTTTATATAAGTTTCAAAATGAACTTTTCATTGAGATTTCAATTTTAGGATTTTAAATTAATAACAAAGC
This sequence comes from Trileptium ribeirensis, assembly GCA_030248225.1. NCBI lineage: Eukaryota > Metazoa > Nematoda > Enoplea > Enoplida > Thoracostomopsidae > Trileptium > Trileptium ribeirensis. The sequence goes on from JASANE010002012.1 coordinate 17,259, forward strand.
TAAGCATTATTTAAATTTGAGCCTAGATACAAAATTCGTAAAAAAAACGTCTAAATAAATTTAGAAGAAATCCAGAAGTAAGTTTCTGAACTTATAAGAAATAAATTTCTCAACCAAGTTTTAAGTAAAGCTTTTATTCAATTTCAAAAAGAAGCTTCCGAAATAAATTTGAAGCTTTTTCGCTGAGTTTTCAAAAAATATTGAACTGTAACAGTATTTTTTTATAAATTGGAACAGCATTTAAATCTTATAATTTACACCAAAAGTATTTGGATTTGGAATTTGAAAGTTTCTAATTTTATTGTAACGCAAGTCAATTAAAATTTAAAATTGGTAGCTTACCTTAAAAATAGATTAATTGCAAAGTTTTAAATTAAATATACCGGTGGAAGTTGATCCAAACACTTCGCTTGAAAGTTGCTTGAAATGAAGTTAATCCCAAAATCTCTCCAAGAACTAGAATTTTAAGTAGAAGTCCAATTTTCGTAAGTTTACAATGTCCCACAATTGAACGTAGTTTCTGATCGCTAAGACAATGAATCGTTTTGCCACAAACTTGTTTCATTTCGCACCAAATGGCAACTTCCATTTCGCATTTTTTCGTTACTCTAACACATTTCGTTTTACGAATGATTGAACGTGTAGTTCGCCAACATCACATGTAGTGTGATGTTGTCGAAACTGAACGGCTGTGTTTTATTTCGATAACAAAATATAAATTTTACAGTGCAAACGACAAACGGCCACTTTTAGGTCAGGTTTTATAGAACTAATCGTGATTAGACCAACATTTTGTTTCTAAAACTTTTGGAAGCGTCCAAAACGCCTATTTTACGCTCTTTTGAATGTTTACGGATGGTTGGTACACGGAACAAGCTATTGACAATGGCTATTGACAAAAGGGAATGGTAGGCGGCGCACCTTAAGTTTACTCATGCATTATATCATATAAATAATACAATACAATCCAACTAGTGTCAAACTTGATTATGATCATTAGAAGATTGGCGCAAATGACATTAAGAGGTTATAAGTGAGGAGTAGGCCTGCCCCTTTTCCTTAACCTTAGTTTAACCTTAGGTCTTTATATGGGCTTACACTAAGTCTAAGGCTGAGACAAGGAATAGCCGCCACGCGAAGCGCCCTTATCAAGTTGGTCTTTATGCAAATTTTATAAGATTTTGTCGTATATGGTTGTTGGGTCACAAGTACTTTCTAGTCTGAAGACTAAATTTTTTAGGTATACCGCTAGTTGCAATTACAACATCATTTATATGGTTGATACTCCTAACCCTATCAATAGATATTTTTAGGTAGAACGTCTAATTTTAAAGGTTATTATTTTAACCTGAATTGATTGACTTGAAAATTGCCTGAAAATGCAGAGCAGTTTAAAATTTTAGATAAACTAAATATGAATAATATACCAAATGATATTTAGCCTCGTGATATTATAACGGATAATGAATAATTTATCATTTTAAAACTATATCGAAGTAAGTGTGTTTTCGTATTTTTTCTGATTTTAGAATATATGGGAATTGAGTAAAGAGCTAGTGCCATATGTACCCAGAAGGATGGTTAAAATATATTTTGAAATAAAAATATAATAGTTATTTGATTTACAAGATTAGATGGGTACTTGTGGGATTAGATGGGACTGCTGACATCGAGCCCTATTTTAATTCAGTTTGACCCAATTTCGTTAACACCAAAACTGTAGCTTTAAATACGGCTTCTAGTGTATGTTCTGATAATATAGTTTACGTTTTAGATTTCGCAAGTTGTTAATCTTTTCCGCCAAATAGAAAGACATTTTCGTTAAAGCGTGGCCCCACCCAAGACCAATGACACAGGCTCAGTAGTAATCATGAATCCAATGCTCCACCCCACCCAAGACCCAGGACACAGGCTCCGTAGTAATCATGGATCCAGTGCCGTCCTCCACCCAAGACCCAGGACACAGGCTCCGTAGTAATCATGGATGCAATGCTCCCTCCGTTCAAGACCCAGGACACTGGTTCACATGGATCCAATGCCCCTTATTATAACAAAACAGAAAAAAGTTAAACAACATATTACCTGAATTAAAAGTAGTTACTTGTTTTTATATGGGTACAACATCCTTAACTACGGAAATCCATTTTTTCACTTTATGCAAACTTCCTTAGCCTAGTTTTAAATTTACTAAATTTGGATGCCAAAATAACGATTTTCCTTCATCCGAAAACTATATTCTCAAAAAAGAGGCGTCAGCGGTGTATCCGATGTTTTTTCTCTGCGACTCCATATTAATAGTTGCAGGATTACTCTATGCGAGGCGGTGGAACCATAGGGTCAAAACAATTTTGAAGGTAAGAACCGGTGAACCCAATAATTTTCAACGTGTTAGCCGGCGAACCCTGGAATCGAAATCATTCTGAAGGTACGAGCCGGTGAATCCTGGGATCAAAATAATTTCGAAGGTGAGAGCCGGTGAATCATGGGATCAAAACAATTCGAAGGTGGGAGCCGGTGAACCATAGGATCAAAATATTATTTAGCGTGCGAGCCGGTGAACCCTTAGATCAAAACAATTTTGATGGTACGATTCAGTGATCCATGGGATCACAATAATTTCGAAGGTAGGAGCCGGTGAACCCTTTCATCAAAATAATTCGAACGTAAGAACTGGTGAACCCTGGGATCAAAATAATTTTAAGGTACATACTGTCTACGTTTTTTAGTAGGAAAGTTTGCAATTTTTGCATTTTCTCAATATAATGTTTCGTATAAATAGCAAAATTTGCAAAAGCCCAATATAATGCGCGACTAAACTTAACCTACGCCCACTAACTATCCTATTTTGTAAAATCCGATGTCGAATCCACATCCATTGTTAGCGAACAAGTAAGACAAGGGATTCGATTCATCGCTAGCCCAAAAAGTAGTGATTCGCAATCGGCCAATAACAGTTCTACGACCGTCATTAGTTTTCTTTTAGGATTCGTCTCTGTTCGCGAACAAATTCAATGTAAATGCGCCAGCATAAACGAAAGTGTTCTGTATTTTGTCATTATGTTCGCGAATATAACCCTCGGTAATTCAAAAGCGATAAAATTTCGTTCGCAAACAATTTTAATGTTCGGGAACAGAAAACAGCAAATTTTTGCTTGAGTTGATAGAGTTCTTTAACATTTTTTTGCATGTAACAAAATAGGATAATCAGCGGGCGCAGGTTAAATTTACTCAAGCATAATACCTTTTGAACAACATGCCAGCAAAATTATTGATAGGATAGTGGCAAGCTGCCGTAACAAAGCCCTAGAAACGGTGGTAAAAATTTTTAAAAATTATTTTCCTGCTGTCCAATAATCACCCTAGAACGTGGAAAAAATATAGATTTATAAAATTTTAAATTCACGCCTAAAACATTGGCGCTAAATAAAATCTTAAATATGAGTCCTCACAAGACCCTAAATTAAGTGATATAACATCAAAGAAACTTTAGTTGTTTGTTTTCAGCTGCTTTAGCTTTACAAAGCAAGAAGCATTTGGACAACGAGATCAAAAATATGGTACCGAATGAAATAGTGAAATTGGCAATTTGTTGGTTTGTTCAGGTAAAATAAATAATTGGTTTCTTTAGTCGGCGAATTTCTCTGTCATTTATGAAAATTCCTTTATTTCCTTTATGACTAAGCCTTTTGTTTTATAACGATTCCTTTTGGTTTCAGCACGACCGTAATTGCTTACTTTAACGATATTCGTGGTTCCATATTGAAGATAAAGATAGTTTTTGGTATAAACTCCCTGAAACTCCATTTTACAGCCGGAGTAAAAAGGTTGTTTCTTTATAAAATTCAGTCGACATAAGTAACCTATTCGTGGGATGTACTTCGAAGCATGAAAGCAGCCAGGGGGAACATGAGGGCTGCCCCCGTGCTTCATCTGTAATAAGACCCCAAATATAACAGGCAAATGATTCCCTCGGTTATATGTGAAAGGTGCGTTTAAGCTGTGTTCACTCTAACTGATTGAGCGCCCTTCCGTGCTGACGTTTCTGGCTATGTCAGTGCTTCAAGACCTGTTGTCCTAGATGACTATGGGTAGTGAATTAACTTCAATACGCAAAAGGGAATGGAATTTCCGATCACTCTAATCTAAATTTGTGTTTGATGACGCCGGCGTTTTCTACCTTAGGCCCTATTTCTGGGACGATAACCCTGGGCGCAGAAACGCCAAAAATGCCTCAAACTTCAAACACGAATCTAGATTAGAGTGTTAGGAAGCGTCATACTCTTTCCTTATGCAATCTTGCCATAGTCTTATGCATACTTATAGACAATATAAGTTTGAAATGGGCTGACAACTATTCATTCGAACTGAAATTATTTTCCAATTATAATTTAATTTTTAATTTAAATTTGTAGGGCGTGCTTCAAATTGTGTCGGGACAACTACTTTCAGGTTAGTTTATACAATTAGACAACTATTCGAGGATTCTAATTTAAATAGACACTTAACAAATAGTAATAACGTCTAACCGATGATGACACATACATGACAGCTAGCAGACGAAGCTTGTTCTGATCTTTTTCTAACTAAGAAAGTATATCGCTTCCAGTATATTCGATATTCCAAGAGCTCTCAACACGTCAAACTTTTAACTTAAACTATGGTTGTAATTTGTAATAAAGAAAAATCGCAAAATTTTCATGCCTTAAAACTTGAGCTCAAAAATTTTCAAGTTCTATCCCTTGTCCCTGAGTGGGTAAAGTAATATGATAAGGCCAAGTTTGACCTGTGTTTAAATGTTCAAGTTCACCAAAAATGCAAAAAATGTCTTCAAATTTGATCAAAATTTGGTTAAAGTTTATTGAGCTCAACGTTTGAGCAAAATGTTTGACGTGTGAACGGCCAATCAGTTTATATTCCGAACTCATGATGTATACATTATTATCGTTCGTAGAAGGATGAAATTAAAGCTGTGAAATTAACTATGACCGAATAAATTTTATTTTTATAAATTATATATTCTCAAATCATTTGGAAAAAATTAAAAAAATTGATCCTGTTAATTTCTAATATTTTTGATTGAAATTTCCAAATTTCTTAACTGATAACTATCATAGTGTCTATTACATAATCCACTTTAAAACTGAATGAGCGTATGATCTATGACAATTCTTTACTTAACTTGTCTACAGTAAGATATGTTGCGGTCACAATAGTATAAGTATCGATATACTAAGCTATCCTGAGCTTTAGCCTAAGAAGATGACTTTATATATAGAGGTTACGCTAATCCTATTACTAAGTCGGGTGGGGGTTACGCTAATCCTATTACTAAGTCGGGTGGGGGTTACGCTAATCCTATTACTAAGTCGGGTGGGGGTTACGCTAATCTTATTACTAAGTCGGATGGGGGTTACGCTAATCCTATTACTAAGTCGGGTGGGGGTTACGCTAATCTTATTACTAAGTCGGATGGGGGTTACGCTAATCCTATTACTAAGTCGGGTGGGGGTTACGCTAATCCTATTACTAAGTCGGGTGGGGGTTACGCTAATCCTATTACTAAGTCGGGTGGGGGTTACGCTAATCTTATTACTAAGTCGGGTGGGGGGACTGCCGCCCGTCAAACCCCACACCCTGAGCTATTTATTTAAGGTTATTCTCCTCTATACTGTAGACATGTTAAGTAAAGGAAGGCCAAAAAAATTTCTTCAGAAATTTTGTCGGTGCTCCATAGAACCCACAAATTTGGAGATTTGCGGCTGTTACCAAAGTCGATGCACCAAGTAATTTTTAATGGTAGTCGTAATACACCGTATTATCGAATAATTTGAAAATTTGTGGGTTCAAATAAAGTACCCAGAATTTTCAAGGTACGGTCAAGACTCAGTAAGTTTAATTTCTGCGGGACAAATTTTATACCGCTTTACCATAGAGTATCGATAGGAACCTACTTAAGTACTTGATTCCATGAACCCATAAGTAAGCTCTTCCTTTTCATTTTGAGATTTATGTGCTTGTTTTAGACCTAAAAAAGTTATCATCTTTGCGTTTCAAAGGAGATTTAGCCATTTCAAATTATATCGCTATATATTTAAATAAAACCCAGTTTGGTTATTAGGACCTTTATCCGATTATGGCTCTCTCGAGATTGAGTGCTGCATAGCTAAAGCAAGAACGAACCAAAGTGAAACCCGTTAAAATCATTCCAGGTCTGTTCCGGAATTTGTTCTCAGGCATCGTCACAACACTCATAATGTCTGATATTTTATCCTATTTGATTTCGGGGAGAAACCATTGCTATCAAATAGTTACTTTTTTTTAAATAGGCAGCTTTTTGGATTAGCTTGACTATACCACGGCGTGGGCTGATAATGAACATTCCCAATTATTGCTAAATTACTCATGCACTCATTGAATTCACTCTGCTGCTTTATTCAGACCGGTCCGTGGAATGCCAGAGCGAAGCGATGAAGGTTCGGCTCCAATATCGCGGTCCGTTCGCCGGCGTGGTCTATGCCGAAAATTATTTTCAAACTTCTGGATGTCATTGGCTGGGCAATACGTCGGCAAATATGACGTTTTCGATTCCGCTTAATCCAAACCCGGCCAAGCAACCATTTTGTGGCGTCCAATTTAATGGAGTAAGTGCTTAAAATTTCTGTCGGAATCTCTAGACTAATCAGACGTAAGAGGTGGGATTGCTTCGTTTCTGATTTATGATTATTATCCAAAAATTGCATTCTGCAGTTATTATTAACATTTTTGAACTGTAATGCCTTTCAACTAAACTCAACTCAAGATGTTTACTAAGGTATTTTAGGTTACAAACAGCAATAATGATGTATCTTCTCAGTCAATAACAAACTGACGTATGTAACGAAACTTATCCCTCCCAGACATTAATGTTTTGGCTTATCTACTTATCCGAGTTTTACATTCAATGCTTTTATTTCACAGGAACTATGCTGGGAAAATGCATTTGGAGATTCTAAAGTCATGCCTATTGATGTTTATAAGCAACATTTCATGTAATAATGCATTGCTGTATGTGTTTTGCGTGTAAAATTTTCAAATAATTTTCGGTTATGAATTTGTAAATTTCACATCATAAAAATGTATAAACTGTGTAAATCTTCCTCAATGAGCAGGGGGGCGGGTGACCAGGTTTTAATGTCAAACACCACAGGGCGCCTTATTTATACATATACCATATTAAATTTGGAGAAATTCAGTTCACTGTCTTCATTCCCTCGACTATTTTGGCTATAGGAATTTATTTAATTCTGGCAAATTATAACATTAAGAGAGTTTAAAACAATGCAAAATTTTAAAATTTGGGTGTCAGTGCTGTAGTTTAGATACCTATCGGATCTGAGTGTAAACTCTGGGTGCCCCTACCATTACACTTACATTAGCGGAAATGTATGTGTATTTTTGCTGAATGTTCACGCAATTTGTTATGAGTTAGGGATTCCGAGAAATTTATATAAAGAGTTTTTCGAACGCAAAAATTGACATTTACGTTGGAGAACGAATTTCACATTTCTATACATTTATAACCTGGTTGGCAGCAATTATATTAAAATCTAACAGCTTAGGGAGATTTTAGAGTTAAGTTTAGTAAGATTCCTAGAATTAGGGCTTCAAAAGAATATTTAAAGGTTGTATCATGAGCTTAGGGCATTAGTTCGCAGAATCAGTGGAACAAAAACTGACTGTGATAGTTATCGCTGTCAATCGGTGCGCCCTGTCGCCTATTTTACAGATGTGTATCCTGAATTTAATATGTCTTAAAGTGTACTGTTAGTGTTAATGACATATATTTGGTATAATCAACATTTATGGAACTGGAGTTTTTATTTTACATTGTAAACCAAGTGTAATCGACTTTTATCAGACTGTGGATTCATTGGTTTAATCGGATAAGTTCCCAAACGATGGGACTCACGCGGGCTACATATAGTCAATAGAAAGCATGAACAAGATTCATTAACAAACATTGTTAATTAGAAAGGGACAGAGCCAACCTACATCTGATTGTAAATTTCTTGCAAAACGTCTGTTCAACTATTTGGTTCAATAAAAGTTAGAAGGTTAGAGCGAAATTCTTGGAACATTAACAACGCCGCAAACAATTACAGTAGAATTATGTACTAAGGGAACAACAATGTGCTTCGATAGAATGACGGAAGCATGTCAGCAGCAAAATTCCTCAATGACTTGAAATTTTCAATCGTTCAAAAAGGCATTCACCGTATTAATTAAAAGTATGTCAAAGGTAGTCTTAAACCAGACGCTTCGTTTAGTTATTTTCTAGGATCCTCGTCAGCCTAAAGCCTATACCTAATACCAATTATTAGGTCTAGGCCCAGGCTGTGAGCATTTTTGGACAGACCTTGCGGATTCTTTCTGGGTTCTCAAATTTCGATTGATCCAATGGTTGAAATACACGAAACCAAACGACACAATTTTGAAAGAAAACGGTATTTATACAAAAGTTCGTGTTCCAAATATCCGTAGAATTACCGAGCGGTTGTTAATGATCGAAATGGCTCCCTAAGATCAATCGCGTATATCTACTTACATGGCCTTGTGTAACCAGTTTTACGCCAGGAAGCTCACCCCAATATCCGTAGCATTATCGAGCGATTGTTAATGACCGAAATGGCTCCATATGATCAATCGTGTATATCTAATTACATGACCTTGTGTAACCAGTTTTACGCCAGGAAGGTCACCCCAATATCCGTAGAATTACCGAGCGGTTGTTAATGATCGAAATGGCTCCCTAAGATCAATCGCGTATATCTAATTACATGACCTTGTGTAACCAGTTTTACGCCAGGAAGGTCACCCCAATATCCATAGAATTACCGAGCGGTTGTTAATGACCGAAATGGCTCCATAAGATCAATCGCGTATATCTAATTACATGACCTTGTGTAACCAGTTTTACGCCAGGAAGGTCACCCCAATATCCGTAGAGTTACCGAGCGGTTGTTAATGACCGAAATGGCTCCGTAAGATCAATCGCGTATATCTACTTACATGGCCTCGTGTAACCAGTTTTACGCCAGGAAGGTCATCCCAATATCCATAGAATTACCGAGCGGTTGTTAATGACCGAAATGGCTCCATAAGATCAATCGCGTATATCTACTTACATGGCCTTGTGTAACCACTTTTACGCCAGGAAGGTCACCCCAATATCCGTAGAATTACCGAGCGGTTGTTAATGATCGAAATGTCTCCCTAAGATCAATCGCGTATATCTAATTACATGACCTTGTGTAACCAGTTTTACGCCAGGAAGGTCACCCCAATATCCATAGAATTACCGAGCGGTTGTTAATGACCGAAATGGCTCCATATGATCAATCGCGTATATCTAATTACATGACCTTGTGTAACCAGTTTTACGCCAGGAAGGTCACCCCAATATCCGTAGAGTTACCGAGCGGTTGTTAATGACCGAAATGGCTCCATAAGATCAATCGCGTATATCTAATTACATGACCTTGTGTAACCAGTTTTACGCCAGGAAGGTCACCCCAATATCCGTAGAATTACCGAGCGGTTGTTAATGACCGAAATGGCTCCCTAAGATCAATCGCGTATATCTACTTACATGGCCTCGTGTAACCAGTTTTACGCCAGGAAGGTCACCCCAATATCCGTAGAATTACGGAGCGGTTGTTAATGACCGAAATGGCTCCCTAAGATCAATCGCGTATATCTACTTACATGGCCTTGTGTAACCAGTTTTACGCCAGGAAGGTCACCCCAATATCCGTAGAATTACCGAGCGGTTGTTAATGATCGAAATGTCTCCCTAAGATCAATCGCGTATATCTAATTACATGACCTTGTGTAACCAGTTTTACGCCAGGAAGGTCACCCCAATATCCGTAGAGTTACCGAGCGGTTGTTAATGACCGAAATGGCTCCGTAAGATCAATCGCGTATATCTACTTACATGGCCTCGTGTAACCAGTTTTACGCCAGGAAGGTCACCCCAATATCCATAGAATTACCGAGCGGTTGTTAATGACCGAAATGGCTCCATAAGATCAATCGCGTATATCTACTTACATGGCCTTGTGTAACCAGTTTTACGCCAGGAAGGTCACCCCAATATCCGTAGAATTACCGAGCGGTTGTTAATGATCGAAATGGCTCCCTAAGATTAATCGCGTATATCTACTTACATGGCCATGTGTAACCTGGTTTTACGCCAGGGAGCTCACTTATTCTAATCCTCAAAACACGTGCAGCGGTATAGCACAGCCGGGCTACTCTTTGAAATTAGTCAATACGATGGGATATGCCCTGTGGAAGAGGCTACGGTATGCGGCAACTTTTGGCAAATTTGCCAATCGAAACGGAAGCTTACGGAAATGCAACTGCTTAAAATGTACATATATATTAACAAGATATTATTTTTATTTTATATTTAATGTAGTATTATATTATTATATTATATTATATTTATTTTTATTTATTTTTACAGGAATCAGGCGAATTTGCTGTATCACTGATCATTTCGCCGATTCCCAACTTACTTGTCGAAGGTATGGAACAGCTCACGGTTCGATGTATTTACAACGTCGATGATGTTACACTTACACTGTCAGCCGGTGGTCCCAACGGTCCTGGGATCCTTATAAAGTTTGTTTATGTTTGTCATTTGTTTTCAATGAAGTGCGTCCGCTAAATATGGAATATTTGTAATCGAGATAGTATTGTTTTAAAATACCTATTTGGCTTGGTATCGCGCCGTAGTTTTACAAGTATTTTCTATCACTTACTATATTCAGAAGCTTTCACGCTAGAACGAGGGCAAACAAACCTGATCCTTCTCGTTTATCGTTCCATCTTAACTAAAAAACACCGGGCTGCTTATTTTACAGCTGAACTGTCAACTACTGACACTAATTTCGATACCTTGAACTTTTTAAAGTGTCGGAATTTAGGCCAAAAATAGAATGGTTTATAACGATTGACACAGCTTAACTTTGCTTACGTACAATATTGATGTTTAGAAAATTTAAAATAGATTTTAGAATAAGTTTATTGGAACAATATGAATGAATGATTGATTTGAATTTTTGAAATTTGAATGCAATGTGCACGCGTTCAAGTTCCGTCGGCTCAAGGAAAAGGTTAGATAGTTCGTCGGATTGAAGGTCCTCATGAAGTTGTGTTCAATGTTCGAACATTTTAGGAACTCATAATTTTTCGCGCTTCAGTTAAATTTTTTTCAAATTTAGCCGATTTTCAGTAAAATTTTTGCTAATTTGTGCAGTGGTGCTGAGCCTTCAGGGAAGGGTTAATATAGAGCGAAGGGAGTATGATCTATTGACACCTATTTGATTTCAGTACTCAAACTCAAGGCAGTGTAGTTACTGAAAGCGGAAATTTTTGCTAATTTGTGCTGGGGTGCTGAGCCTTCAGGGAAGGGTTAATATAGAGCGAAGGGAGTATGATCTATTGACACCTATTTCATTTCAGTCCTCAAACTCAAGGCAGTGTAGTTACTGAAAGCGGAAATTTTTGCTAATTTGTGCTGGGGTGCTGAGCCTTCAGGGAAGGGTTAATATAGAGCGAAGGAAGTATGATCTATTGACACCTATTTGATTTCAGTACTCAAACTCAAGGCGGTGTAGTTACTGAAAGCGGAAATTTTTGCTAATTTGTGCTGGGGTGCTGAGCCTTCAGGGAAGGGTTAATATAGAGCGAAGGGAGTATGATCTATTGACACCTATTTGATTTCAGTACTCAAACTCAAGGCAGTGTAGTTACTGAAAGCGGAAATTTTTGCTTATTTGTGCTGGGGTGCTGAGCCTTCAGGGAAGGGTTAATATAGAGCGAAGGGAGTATGATCTATTGACACCTATTTCATTTCAGTCCTCAAACTCAAGGCAGTGTAGTTACTGAAAGCGGAAATTTTTGCTAATTTGTGCTGGGGTGCTGAGCCTTCAGGGAAGTGTTAATATAGAGCGAAGGAAGTATGATCTATTGACACCTATTTCATTTCAGTCCTCAAACTCAAGGCAGTGTAGTTACTGAAAGCGGAAATTTTTGCTAATTTGTGCTGGGGGAAGAAAGGGGGTGCTGAGCCTTCAGGGAAGGGTTAATATAGAGCGAAGGAAGTATGATCTATTGACACCTATTTGATTTCAGTCCTCAAACTGAAGGCAGTGTAGTTACTGGGAAAGCGGAAATTTTTGCTAATTTGTGCTGGGGTGCTGAGCCTTCAGGGAAGGGTTAATATAGGAGCGAAGGGAATATGATCTATTGACACCTATTTCATTTCAGTCCTCAAACTCGAGGCAGTGTAGTTACTGAAAGCGGAAATTTTTGCTAATTTGTGCTGGGGTGCTGAGCACGGGAAGGACACGGGGAGCGAAGGAAGAGACAACACCACACAAAAAAACCAAGCAACGAAAGCAAAGAGGGGAGCCTTCAGGGAAGGGTTAATATAGACCGAAAGGAGTATGATCTATTGACACCTATTTCATTTCAGTCCTCAAACTCAAGGCAGTGTAGTTACTGAAAGCGGAAATTTTTGCTAATTTGTGCTGGGGTGCTGAGCCTTTTCGGGGGGGGGGGGACAACACAGACAGCCTCAAAACTGAAGGCAGCAATGACCGAAAGCGGAAATTTTTGCGAATTGTGCTGGTGAGAAGCCTCGAGGGAAGGGTTAATATAGAGCGAAGGGAGTATGATCTATTGACACCTATTTGATTTCTGTCCTCCTCGTCCTCAAACTCAAGGCAGTGTAGTTACTGAAAGCGGAAATTTTTGCTAATTTGTGCTGGGGTGCTGAGCCTTCAGGGAAGGGTTAATATAGAGCGAAGGGAGTATGATCTATTGACACCTATTTCATTTCAGTCCTCAAACTCAAGGCAGTGTAGTTACTGAAAGCGGAAATTTTTGCTAATTTGTGCTGGGGTGCTGAGCCTTCAGGGAAGGGTTAATATAGAGCGAAGGAAGCATGATCTATTGACACCTATTTGATTTCAGTCCTCAAACTCAAGGCAGTGTAGTTACTGAAAGCGGAAATTTTTGCTAATTTGTGCTGGGGTGCTGAGCCTTCAGGGAAGGGTTAATATAGACCGAAAGGAGTATGATCTATTGACACCTATTTCATTTCAGTCCTCAAACTCAAGGCAGTGTAGAAAAAAGAAGAAAATAGAAAAAAGCAAACACAGCAACACCAAACCAACAACAAAGAAACACCACCAAAAACCAACAAAACCCCCCTTACTGAAAGCGGAAATTTTTGCTAATTTGTGCTGGGGTGCAGAGCCTTCAGGGAAGGGTTAATATAGAGCGAAGGAAGTATGATCTATTGACACCTATTTGATTTCAGTCCTCAAACTCAAGGCAGTGTAGTTACTGAAAGCGGAAATTTTTGCTAATTTGTGCTGGGGTGCTGAGCCTTCAGGGAAGGGTTAATATAGAGCGAAGAGAGTATGATCTATTGACACCTATTTCATTTCAGTCCTCAAACTCAAGGCAGTGTAGTTACTGAAAGCGGAAATTTTTGCTAATTTGTGCTGGGGTGCTGAGCCTTCAGGGAAGGGTTAATATAGAGCGAAGGAAGTATGATCTATTGACACCTATTTGATTTCAGTCCTCAAACTCAAGGCAGTGTAGTTACTGAAAGCGGAAATTTTTGCTAATTTGTGCTGGGGTGCAGAGCCTTCAGGGAAGGGTTAATATAGAGCGAAGACAGTATGATCTATTGACACCTATTTCATTTCAGTCCTCAAACTCAAGGCAGTGTAGTTACTGAAAGCGGAAATTTTTGCTAATTTGTGCTGGGGTGCTGAGCCTTCAGGGAAGGGTTAATATAGAGCGAAGGAAGTATGATCTATTGACACCTATTTGATTTCAGTCCTCAAACTCAAGGCAGTGTAGTTACTGGAAGCGGTGGAAGTCCGTTCTTGCAAATGGCCATTCGCGATGGGCACGGCATTATAGGTGAAATTGTGCAATCTGCAACGGTTGGTCAACGCATTACGCTCGATGTTATTATGCAAGACACAAGTAAGTTGCCCGATTATCCACTAATCTAAATTCATGCAATCTAAAATTACAGAACTAGAAACGCTGATTGCGTTTATATATTTTCAGGAATATATTATATGCCTCATTTTTGCAATTTGTAATTTTGGAGTTTTCAATTCAAAGCCATTTTATCTGGATATAAATGTGTAACCTAAAAGTTTTAGAAATGCTCGCTAATTCTAAATGTATCTAATTAAATATATATTTTGTGACATAAACCAATCAATCATTTAAAGATACATTGTATACATTGTAAACAAAAACTTATTTGAAAACATGTGTAAAAGTATCAGTTAAAATGTTACTAAACACTTAGACCAACATTAACAAAGTTTGTGTTAAAATATATGACTACAATTACAAACATATCTCGGTGTTAGATACTAAGTAAACTTATTTAATTGGGCTTATCTCTGAGTTGTGGGATTATGTCGAAACATCAAAATTTGAACCTTTTCGTTTTCAACTAGCGTTGGGCCTTAATGCGCTTACTAACATTAAAAGCAACAACGTTACAGTCAGCAAAAATAACGTATAATCATGTTTTTGTGCAAAATATACAACAGGCCTCTAGCAGTGACTTTTACTACAACTTTCGACTATTTTGAAGACGAAATTTACACTGCCGACCCGTATACTTATGTTCCAAATTTAGTTTGATTCTATTAGTATGTCTTCTGTGTCTTTGTTCAAATAGCAGTATTTCATAAATTAGGTATTAAGTTCGCAAAATATGTTTTTTAACACTCCATTATTTTACGATTACCTGGTAACCGGTCGTAGCATTTAATACTGTTTTAACTCAACAAATTAGAAGGAAAAATTAATATTCTCACAGAAATACATCCCTAAGATTGTACTGTGCTCACAAACGTTCGGATTCCAAAATTTAATTTCACTTAAATTTCATGAAAATAGCGAATACAATGCAACAACACAATGTTAGCATTAGAGTCACAATTTTTAGTTAAAATTTATTAAAATTCTCATTTTCTATAGAAATATTATTTTACCGCACCAAAGAAGAGAACTGAAATAATTTTGAATTTCAATACAGAATTTGAGTATTTATTTTAAATCACCAAACAAGGTTCCCGATATTTTAGAACTTATTTCAGCTGTCTACGATTTCTGGGTACACGATTGTTATGCCCACGATGGAACTAACAGCCCGGAAGCGAGTGTCGCAATTCTCGATTCGAACGGGTAAGAAGTTTTATAGCTTAAATTTTTTGTTCATACCTAAGAATCTAAGAATCATCTTTAATTATAAGGAAATATATTATTTATTAAAATTTTCTTCATTACACTTTGTCCTACACTCAAAATACTTTCTGTGAAATTTAAGAGAAGTTTATTTGATTTTTGACCTACCAGATTATTCATTTGCAATTCAAACAACTATTCCGTGAAATTTCATAGACAATTCTCAACAAGATATTAACTCTTTAAAAGATAATTCTTTGAAACTTCAAGTTAGTTTTAAGTTGGTTAATTCTAAAAGAATATCTAAAGGTGCAAAATTCAAAGAAACTTCTCTGAAATTTCACGGAAATGGATTTTTAGTGTATAATATTTATTAATTGTATCGTGACAATCTAAACAAAGTACAAATTTTATTTATAAATATAGTATATAATTTAACCAGACTTGAAAATAATTTTATGCCAGCCATGAAGCTTTAAACTGCCAAGTGGCATTTATGATCCGCTTCTGGATGTATTGCTGAAATCACAATTATATAACTTTTTAAACGGAGATCAAAAGAGTATTAAAACTTTAAAATACAAAATTATTTGAAGCATTGTAAGATTTAAATTGGCTCACAAGACGCAGGCTTAGTTGGGTAAAGGCAAGTGTTCCACAATTATTCCCATAATTTTTATACAAATGTACTATCAAACATGATCTCAGTCGGACATTTTGAAACAATTCATAACTTGAACGATACATGCCGAAGTCGAGGTTCAGAAGCTACACCTCCAGATGAAGCAGACCCCCTCCCCCCCGATGGCCTGGCGTACGCAAACCCTTTCCCGAGACCCCTGCGTGCTCCTTTAGGGTACTACCCTTACGCCTGGTGCGCTACAACCCTACTAGAGGCCCTGGCGTACCCCCTGGGGGTAATGTCCTATACACTGGTGTGCTATAACTCTCTCGAGGAGCTGGCGTACCCCTGAGGGTACTACCCTAACCCTTGGTCAGCTACAACCCTCTCGAGGTGCTGACGTACCCCTGAGGGTACTACCCTAACCCCTGGTCAGCTACACCCCGCTCGAGGTGCTGGCGTACCCCTGAGGGTACTACCCTAAATCCATGGAGAGATACAACCTTTTCGAGGTACTGGCGTACCCCTGAGGGTACTATCCTAACCTATGGCGAGATACAACTCTCTCGAGGAGCTGGAGTACCCCTAAGGGTACTACCCTAACCCCTGGTCGGCTACAACCCTCCCGAGGTGCTGGCGTACCCCTGATGGTACTACCCTTACACCTGGTCAGCTACAACCCTCTCGAGGTGCTGTCGTACTTCTGAGCGTACTACCCTAATTGCTGGTGAGATACAACCCTCTCGAGGTGCTGGCATACCCCTGAGGGTATTACCCTAACCCATGGTGCGCTGCAACCTCCATCTCACCTTTTACTGCAGGCGCAAGGAAAATTTTAGTAACATAGGGTGAAAATTGACAAAATTGGGGTAAAATTAGTAAAATTAAGACGTACTAGGCGGGGGGGGTACTAATTTTGATGTGCGGTCCGGTTCAAATTAATTATGACGTACATCTTATATGTATGTTCCGATTCCCATTACTTGTGTAATAATTCAGATGTGTGGTTCGGATTCCATTGAATATGTAGTGTATTTACATGTCACCACTGGTTATGTAGTATATTTCAGATTTCAGGTCCGGTTACAATTGGTTACGTAGTATCTTTTAAACGTGTCGTCCTATTTCCACGTCGCATTTCGTATGTTTTAGATGCGATTTAGCTGTAGAAAGTTTCATTGTGTGGTACAGTTCGCATCGGTTATTCAGAATATTTTATTATAAGTGTGGTCTGAGTCTAATGTGTTATGTAGCAATGTTTTAGACGCCTGATCCGGTAATGAATTATGTTTTAGATGTGTGGTCCGATTGGCACGGGCAGTCGATCCTCCGGCATTCAATACGGATCCAACGGCAAATGGCTCGAAGCACGTCTACGTCCATATGTACGGATTTCAATTTACAACTTCTCAGTTGGTTTATTTCGAATGTCAAGTTCGGCCGTGTCTTCAATCGTGTAATCGTGAGGTAGTGTGCTTACTATACTGAACTAGATGCTTCGCTGCGATCATTTGGTTTTCAATTCTTTTCATAAACGTTCAATTTCAATTTCTCAGAAAAATAGATCGCTTGAAGTATGGAATGCGTTGTATTTGTCAAAAATAGAACTATGATATCTTTAAAAAATTAACCACTTTTCGTGTCAACTGTTGTACTTTAGCTGGTGTGTGCTTTTGTAGCCCGCGTGAGCTTTGGGTATATTGCTACTCTTAACTGTCGCTTAATATCCTAAGTTTACTTATAATTAAATTTTTCAACACAACGAAGACCGTTTATTTAAGCAAACGTTAAATAATTATAAAAAATACCAATAAAAGGAGGCAGCGCCACTTACCCGATTGGCAGCAATGTTGAGGCAACTGAGGCCTCAAAACAACTGCTCAGCCTCTTAAATACCCAAATTTCTGGCAATTTCGCGAAATCAAAAATATAAACAAAAATCTAATTTTAGCTCAATTTTTGAAATGCTTTGAGTTAGCTCTGAATTCCCAGATTCCACACCCAAAAACGAATCTATTTTAACATCCCACTTCACACTCAAATTCACATGGCAATGCAAAATTCACGCATGCACAGGGAACAATAAATGCAAGAATAAATTCAATAGTACAGAGCAATGTTGGACAAATTAAAATCAAAACACATAATCACAGCCCTGTACAGAAAAACTGTGACAAAATTAACTGGATTTCGCAATCCCCAGAGCCAACTTTTAGTTCTACATTGCCATGTATCACGCCCGACATCACACGTTATACACGTCACAATTATATACCTAAAATCACACTAATGCACAGATTTTACCCAATTTTTACAGTAGAAATACACACATTTTACACTACAAATTCACACTAAAATGCTCATACAAAATGTACAAAATCGTACACATCAAAACATTAGTTTGCCACGTAAGATAAAATCATTGCAACAAATATGTACTTAAATTGGTTATCAACAGCATACCAAAAAGTGTTTCGAGGTCGTAAAATACATACCGTTGTCCCTGGAGAATCTTCACCAAATACCGAACACAAAAATAAAGAAGAATTGAAAAGTACTGAAAAAGTGCATAGGATTTCCCAGGGACTCGAACCAATGACGTTTCGCGTGAGAGTGTAAAGCTCTAACCAGTCGACTACCGAAGATATGACACCTTCGTAAACTGCCATGCAGAAAAGCGAAGAACAATATTTTACATGTTTTCGTCATTTGTCAGACTGTATATAAAAAATATAGCAGAAACCTATTGTTTTCGACTTTTGTATAGGCTATACATTATAAACTTTGCTTTTGCCTTTTGTCAGAATTGTGCAAGAAATTTATGGTGAACCCAGGTTGAATTCCACTTCCAGTTGACGTTTTATAAAAATCAGTTTTGGTTGGGGGGCATCATTAACATTGGGGGGCTATGTGTCATTTTCTTATATGATTAGGAACATTAAATTATGTTAAAAGAACGGAATTACACGTTTTACGCTGTTACACTTTTCTAAAGCTGCTATATTTGCTCTTCGTTTAACGCGTTTAAATGT
>JASANE010002015.1:0-45098 GCA_030248225.1 Trileptium ribeirensis
CCTTGAGCTTACGATAGCCGGGGTCGTATGGGCATGGTGTTAGGTGTGCATGGATGGTGTGCATGTCAGGCATGCATGGCATGGTGTGCATTGCGCCATGGAGCTGCGTCACCGGTTATTACATATGCACCACTAGCAACAAGCAGGCACAATTTGCGCAAGTTTTGTGCTGCGCACCCCCCAGGGGGGGGGTAACCCCCCTGGACTTTTCGGCCTCCGGGGGGGTGGTCCGGACCTCAGGGGGGGCTACCCCCCCTACCCCCCTGCCGGCATGTATGAACCAGGTGTAAATACTACAAATTATGCGCCGATATTACGTTCTGAAAGCATTTTTAAAGCACAAGCATAACACGCTGTATACAGGGCATGCTGATCGTGACCGATTATTAGCAGAATTGAAATAATTTTATGATTGGAAAGGTATATCAGATCACGCACAATAATGGATGAAACGGTGCACCCTATGCCAGCCCGGTAAGGACACAATTGCTAGGATAACCACAAGATTGGGTGAGGTTCCGTTAGTAAATCAACCCATGTACTGTGTGTTCGTAGACATACGCGATGTACAAGTTGAGCCACATTTAGGGAACCGCTATGTAATCGTATTTATTGATCAATTTACTAAGTTTGTAAGAGCTGTACTAATGAAACATCAAGACGCCCATAGAGTAGCACACGTATTCTTGGACGAAGTAAACCAGCCCGTCGCTAAGGTGGGGCCTGGGGGGGCGCCGCCCCCTGCAAAATATTTCGCCCCCCCTGCTTCCCAAACTGGCACATTTTATATATATATTTATCGGGATATATATTTTGTGTTGTGTTTCAGGACTTGTGATTAGTACAGTAACTAGATAAGTACAGTAGATAGTACAGTGATTAGTAGTAACTAGATAAATGCAGTAGATAGTACAGTGATTAGTAATTATTCTGCATATGATAAGTTTATGTCTAGCTAATCTACCTTACTAAGTTTGTAAGAGCTGTACTAATGAAACATCAAGACGCCCATAGAGTAGCACACGTATTCTTGGACGAAGTAAACCAGCCCATCGCTAAGGTGGGGCCTGGGGGGGCGCCGCCCCCTGCAAAATATTTCGCCCCCCCTGCTTCCCAAACTGGCACATTTTATATATATATATATTTATCGGGATATATATTTTGTGTTGTGTTTCAGGCCTTGTGATTAGTACAGTAACTAGATAAGTACAGTAGATAGTACAGTGATTAGTAGTAACTAGATAAATACAGTAGATAGTACAGTGATTAGTAATTATTCTGCATATGATAAGTTTATGTCGCGGAAATCTACGGCATCTAGCAGCGGCGATACCCCGACGAGCCACGGGCTTCCTAACAACATTTGCGGCGATGAAATAAGACAGCCAAAACGACAGTCCTATCCGAAAAATGCGCAAGGCCGATGCTTCCGCAGCGATTGGTTTGCAAAATGTCCATGGGTTGGAGTTTTCGATCGAGCGAGATGCTGTCTTTTGCTATCATTGTCGCCGTTTTGGAATGCGCCACAGCACAGAAAAGGAGATAGCATATTCACGCGTTTGCCGACACCTACCGCTTGCTTGGTAGCATCTCAACACTTTCGCGTTCAACGGCCATTTCCGAGTCTTCCTTTTCTACGGTGGCACGAATTCATTGGCGAAACCGTCGCAGTATGACACAAGAGCGTCAAGGGAATCTGTGCATTTTGGCCTTTGAACGGCAGAGAACCACACATATCGATCTTGACAAATTTATGAAAGTCTTTGCGCATAAACATAAGCGCATACAACTTTGCTGAAAGCGGCGTGACAATAGGTTTTGTATGTTTTAGTGTCATGTGTCATGTTTTTTAATTCGATGGTGTTTTGCATAGATGCTTGGTTGCAATAGATGGTTGCAACAACTACACATTTTAGTAGTTGGGCCAAAGGCCAAAACGAGATATTAAAGTCGTCTGCAATATTTGGGTGCGCGCCCCTCCCCCTGGAAAATGAACCGCCCCCCTGCAGGATCGGTCTGGCGACGGGCCTGGAAGTAAACCGTTATGAAGCGTACTGGGAGCTGTTCCATAATAGGCGACGTGCATTTATAGCAAGTATGTTCGAGAATCCAGGTCAAGTAAAATCTTCTGGCACATGAGCTTAAACACGCCGTCCGGAAGCTATCGAGGATATAGAACTGTTCAACCCGAGATTATGATATTTATTGCGTGTAAGTGTACCACACGATGATCACTCTTCATGGGATTCATTGTTGGCATTTTGTAGATCATACGAAATCTGTGCATTATTTCACTATGCGCGCTTGTAAAGGACGCATACCAGCCCGGAAGCGACGGTGCATATAATGCACATAAACAGAACTAAGGTATGCTTCGGGGCATTGCGTCTCGTATCTCGTACGAGACAGGCTGAGCCACGTGTATGCAGTAGCGTTAGAGAGGATTAAGTGGAAGTATCGAGTGGATAAATGCCGATATGAATTTTGATGTTGAAATGGAAACCGTGGATGAAATAACAGCACGAACTGTACTTGGGTCACTAATGATGGTTCAGACACTCAGAGTATAGAGTTAGGTGACTCAAAAGGTCTTAACGTCTATCGAGGAACATATGCAAAACAGAAGCGAACGGCAGTCGAGCATTTAGCATGCCGAACTGACGACAACGAACCTCAAAATCCTAGGGCAGTCAAGGATAGGATTCGGGTAATTGACCCAGATAGAGAAACTGAGTCCACCTGGCCACCAATAACGCAGAAACAAGTCACTCGAAGATATATTTTTTCTTATGTCCCCAAACATCATAGTTGAGATACGCACGGAACATGTTCAACAATCCGTACCAGTAACCACGTTGGAAAGAATCGCAAGAAACTATTAGGAGTTCAAATCTGTTGGGCAGCATCTTCATTCTGGCTGTGCGCAGCGTGGCGCGCCGAATTGCATCATAAGACCAGAAGCATATACAGCAGAAGATTTGTGGTATGTTATTATGCTTTCTACACAGGATCATGGGAGATTCCAAACACATCCTGCTGAGCACATCTGGTATACCCACCAATAGTTCCAATGGAACGACGATTCAAAATGGCGAAGTTGCTTCTGAGCCAAGACAACATCAACTGACAAGTTACAGTCGAAGCGCGTACAACGGCGCCACTCAGACTTACCGCGAGTCGCACGGTATAAGAAGAGTAGCGGATAAATAGTCGTTCTCGCAAAATTGTGGAACATCGCACACTCATTCTAAAGGGAGGACGAAGAGCTTTGGGAGGATGAGGACAACGGTACCGAGGGAAGCTTATTCCAATTTAGGTTCTATTTGATCAACTGACTAACTGCTGATTGTTTGTAACGATTCTTAGGGATACATTCGTCAATCTCTTTTGCCACCGCATTAAAAAAAATGCCGCCACCTTATGAGAAAAAATTATAGCTGTGGACTTAATATTTTGGATTTTAAATATTGCCATGCTTATAAAAGCATAGAGAGTAAAAATATATATGAATTGATCGACATGTCATATTTCTATCCATATATGGTTAATATGTAGATGGAAACCTCTTTGCTTTAAAAAGCAAAAGTTCCGAATGTAAAATGTTAACTGGTGCAACAAAATATTATATTTTTAACACCTGTGTGTTACATGCCAACTACTGCTACTGGCATGAGCTTTGTAAACAAAAGTCGATTGAATGAAGATTTATGAAGATTTAGTGCGTAGACTACGAATGATGAAGATTTAATAAACAGTGGTATTTTTCATATCTTAATCATACCAATTTAGTGCTTTGGCTAGTGTTTTATTACATTAACACAGGCCATTATATCGGAAAAATATAAACTACCTGAAGTTATCTGTGATTTGTCGGGATCGAGGTGGATGCCAGACTATCAAGTGTTCGTGCAAATGACAATTACAAACCCGTGAGGCCGAGTTGTCGTCGTTTGACTAAATATATATCTGGCTTCTTGTTTAATTGCTAGGGTATCCTATTTAAACAGTCGGACTTGTGTTGTCAATTCCGTCAAACCAGATTTTGTGTGTTTATGTGAAACATAGCTTGCCCATGGTTATGCGCTGTTCCGGTGTGACCGGGCCGACGTTTTCCCGACTCAACCCAACCCCTAGCGCCTTGACAAATAACACTGTGCGGAGTTTGTGTTTGTAAAGTGCACGGGTCGTTGTCATGCGGTAGTTATAGGCTGCGTTTATAGACCTTCAAATTCGGACTATATGGGAACTTTCGCAGTTACCGAACTTACTGTTCTTGACCATATATGCGCCGCTATGGTCGAGGTGTGCGCCCTCGGTGACGATGTACTTAAGTGCGGTGACTTTAATTTCCCGGGGCTGTCCTGGCCCATCCCTTGCCCAAACATTCATTGGGATGTGCTTTTGTTGACTGCATAAATGATTGCTTGATCGAGCAACACGTTCTTTTTACGACTCGCTGTCGTAATATTCTTGATTTGGTTCTGTCCAACTGCCCTGAACGGGTATTGGACGTACATTCCATAGCTGCGTTCACCCGCAGCGATCACGACACTGGCGTTCACATGCTTTTTCATTGGACTAGAAACCGTGAGTCTGTCGAGGTGGTTCCAGTTCAGCCAGGCCGTGATTTTGCCCGAGCGAAGGTTACAGCAATGCGCCAATTTTTCGCTAACAGGACTGGCCCTCAACGTTCAGCGGCCTCAACTCCGCTGATGCTTACTCGGCTTTTACAAACGTTTTTTCTCGAACGTGCAGCCAGGGGCCTTCTATTCCCGGACGGTCGTGACCGTCAATCCTATAACACATGACGCCTACCGGTTGGGTTTTCGACCGCTTTCCAACTGTCGTCGACGTAAAGCTCTATTTTCGGTCATACAGGTCGGTTGGGGGGGGGCTCATTTCCTCATAATTTGGGCTGATTGGAACACTCGTCCCTAACAAATTCGTAAATTACAGCGATACAAAATGATCCATTAATCCAAACGACACAGTTATACAAACGGCACATTCATACAAAATGTTTCATCAATACAAGTGACACTTTTATACAAAATGTTGCGTTACTATAATTAACACTTTTATACAAAACGTTGCATTAATATAAATGACACTTTTATACAAAATGTTTCACTAATATAATTGACACTTTTATACAAAATGTTTCATTAATATAACTGACACTTTTATACAAAATGTTTCATTAATATAATTGACACTTTTATACAAAATGTTTCATTAATATAACTGACACTTTTATACAAAATGTTTCATTAATATAACTGACACTTTTATACAAAATGTTTCATTAATATAATTGACACTTTTATACAAAATCTCGTTGATGTAAGCGAATTATTATGAGCGATATTTTTTACAAAATGGTCGACTGACACAATGCGACCCTTGTATGTATGAGCAGCTATGTACCAACGCATCCCGATACAAATTTTGAGTGCGAAAGTCCTGAAATGCCCGTGACAGGGCCGAAGCGGCGCTGTTACACATATAATAAAATTCTTTCATCTGTGCGCCGTTGTACAGCGTTTGGCATGCTCAATAACTTAAAGGCGATGTATCGACGACTGCTAAAATGGCCAAAATTTCGACGGTATAATTTTAATTAACCGTACATTGATGTAACTATATGGGCTGAATATTTATACGCTTTGGAAAAATATGCGCCGCAAGATGATGCGCGATATTCTAAAACTGTATGTGTCAACCATTTTATTATTCGTATGAAATTATAAAAGTGTATATAAACTTCCAAATTTGACATTTGCCTAAGCAATTTTATACATTAACACTGAAAACAAGTTGGCCTAGGTTACGGCTTTGTACACGTGAGCACGTGGAAATAACATTAATTTTTAGTAATATGTAGGTTTGTACTCCTGCGTACACTTTATAAAATAATTCCCTAACGTCAATGTTACGTAAATAAAAACACATTGTATATAAACAAAACATCAAAATGTATACGTATAATTTTTATTATGGTATTCGTAACTCAGATTTGCAACGTCCATGTGTCACACCCAATAATTCAAACACTTTTGAAGGTTGCAGAAAACAATGGCGGCACGCACTCAAACGTATTTGACAGATCTAACGTTTTAAAATAGTATTGTATTTTCTGGTATCCCACACCTCCATAAACCATGTATGATTTTGTTCTTCAATCAAATGCTATAATTTGTTAAGTTTATGAACGTTGTTTTGTACGCTGCTGTCGTCGCCGTATAGCCAGAGACATATGTTGCTGCAGAAATATGTAAGCGTAAACGTGTTTCTACGACAATACGAACATTTTGCAATTGTTGATTTATGCTCCAGAATATGACAATTGCTGCAACAATGTCTGCAACCGTGTTGTTAATACAATAGCATCTAGCTAGCTTTCGCCGCAGTAATAAATAGCCGGTTGTAATGCTGTGCAATAGAAGCAAATATTATTGTAGCAACAATATTTTAGCTGTTGCTATTGATTTCACAATGTCTATAATTGCGTAGGGCCATAGCAAGTGTTTTCAAACGATATGGTAGGAGCAATAGCTTACGGTGTGCAGTTAGTGCACGCACTTTTCCGTGACTCATGCATAAGGCTATGAACTTGGTACTAAAATTGCGTATTTTTCCCGACTTTCGTGCACTAAAATCCAAAGATAGTTGGGAATTCTAATAATGTTTACCTCTCCACCCACGCAATTGCTCCAGAAATATCACCGTTATGGTTTATAGCCGCACACTTTGAGCTCCAAACGCCCCAGGAGATTTGTTGATTCTATATCAAGCAATGTTCTATCAGTTATAGCATGCCAATTACCATTTTACTAATATATAGCTCAACACCAATATAAAACAAACGGTATATATAAACATAAAAACAGATACTCACTAAAATATTCTGTAAAATATATTTCGAATTTGATGTTTTTCAAATTACAGATCTTATAAATTACCATTTAACTGAAATTCTGAAGCTCAAGTTTTATCTTGTAAAAAGTACATAGTTTCACTTTGTATTTTTATTGGCTTTCTGAATATTCGTCTGCTACTCGCTACTGAATTTTGATACATTGCGTGAGTATAAATTATATTCATATAGTATAATTAGCGTAGTTCATTTGGTACATATCTAAATGTCTAAGCAGTTATAAAACTTAGCTTGTTTTGGCTTTGTTTTGGCTGTAATTGTATATACATAAGGCCTCAGCACTACTACAGTCATCGAAAATTGTCGTAATTAAACTGAAATAAAATCTTTCATGAATTTCTCTTAACTTGATCTGTAAATGTTGTCACACACTGGAGTTACCACGTCAGTTCACAGAATTATTCCTTACCTAAGACTCGATTCTGTATCTAGAGGCAATTTTAGTGAGGCAGAGAGCGCAATTCGAAATACATGTATGCTTTATATTCACGTACAACACGTGAATTCCTTTTAGGGTTTTTGTACAATGCAATCATAAGTGTCTTTGAGGTTCATATTTTAATATAATATAGCATAACAAAGTAGTGAATTCAGTCAGTTTATCAGTCTTATGGCGTCTGATATTGGCTTCATAGCTTTCTTTGTTTTAGTAATAAGCTGAGCTGGACCCTTTCCTTATTTGTGGCATACGATAGCCGTCGCATTCTATGTACTTTTGATTTATCAAATCATGCTGGAATTGGTTAGCGTACAATTCATTGCTCCTATATTCTTTAACACACTCAAATATATAGTGAAGTGTGAGGAAGATGTGATACACTAGGTAAAGCGACAGCAGTGACGGGTGTTGTCGTTTCTTTGCACCATGTCTACCCTCTTATCCGCCTAGCTAACACTCTTCTCATCATCCTTGGCATTATGCGGCGTTTACGTTATAAAGGAACCATGTGAAAGTTACCCTCAGTGTCTCTTCCACCATAAAATATATGTTGTCTTTGACACAATGGTGTTTATGATTGTATTTTCAGATAGTATACATAGGTAGTGTAGCGTCAATAATAAATTTATGGTGTGGTGTAGACCACACCATAAAATTTATATGGTGTTAGCTACACCATGCTGTTATTTACACGCCTTATATAATGTGTTTGTGGATGGTGTCCTTGACACCGTCAGTAATAAACAGTAGTTAAATTTAGCCACTATAATTAAGTTGATGGTGCACCGTCTGTTGCATCCTGTAGTGTATGTATATACCGTATACCACTGGATGGAGTGGTCTAGACCATTGGGGGATAAAACTTTCACATGGGGGTCCTTTATAACGTAAACGCTGCAATACAAGGTATGCCAAAAGGGTAAGACAGATACTTCTCGTCTTACCTGGGACGTTAAAAAGCGGAACGTATTTTTTGTAGTCTGATATTAGCTTTGCTGAACTACGGCTAGGACGACCACCCTTTTTTGTTGCTTGTACCAATCGAGCTGATGTTATTTACCTGCTCTGTCGGTAACGTGGTAGGGTAGATACTTTCCGTTACTATAAACTGCCACTATGATGCAACTATTAGCTGGTTTTCAAATCAGAAACCTAATCACACAAAATTATTTCTAGTCAAAATCATTAAGACATATACAAAATTATTACGGTTTCCAACAGTCAAAAACTCGAAAATTTCAAAACAGACAAATTGAGGCCGAAGAGCATAATTATGATAACAAAAATATATTTAGGTTCAAAATATGAGTAACTATAATAATGTAAAATAAGGTAAAAATTACGTAATTACAACATTATGTACGGGATGCTTAGACATCCCATTTCAAAGTCACGTAGTATTGCGCCCCTCGACGTATGTTCAACAGCTACTTCTATTCCACAGAGGAAGATAATGTATCTGGTACATTCCGCGAGCCTCTTGTTCGCACAACAAATCAATATGCCGCTAAAACTCCCGGAACTGTCCATCTTTTCCGTTTAGTTTCAAGAAAAATGTATGTACTACAGCTATATTGAATACACCTAGAACAGAGATAATATTCTTTTTCATGTTCTACTTTTAGTTTTATTAAAAAACATATATCCAAAAGCAACCACGCACAAAATACAAACTTTAGAAACTCTAAAATTACAGCTATTCAAATTTACCACCTTTTCTCATCTTTAACGAACCTTCTCTATCACAGTTTGAACCATGGACTCTCTTACAGTCTTCGAAAAGTTGATTATCAGCCAGAGGCAGCTGTCTTTCACCTTTGGAGCACCGCTACCGCAGCTGGTTCAGTATTCCTGGGATATGTCAACCACAAAGACACGAAAGCCACCAAAAATATCAAACGGAGAGAAACCTAAGTTCGTATTCCCAACCCTACACCGGACCGATCGATGTGTGTTCAACCAACACAGGTTATTTCCGACCACAAGCGGGACTGAACAATAACAGAGACAACAGAACCTAGTGGGGAGGGCGCCGTACCTGGTACACCGCATGCACATGTCCAGGAAAATTACAACGAAAGAAGTAATCGTCGTTGTGCTGGTGTAATGTTAGTACTCGAGCACGAAACCCCAAATTAGTGCACCGGTTGGATGTCATGCGACATGAGATGTCGACAATAAAGGAACGACCAGGTGTTGGTTAAGGTATTCGGCCAGCACAGACAAACATGATATCTGCTGAGGAAGGCGTAGAGTAAAAACTTGAGTTAAAGAATATGACGCAATGTAACCCGCTTGTTATCAGGTGAATACAATGCAAGTAAGCAGACTAACACGAAATGTAACATCAGAAGCTATCATGGCCTGGTAATAATATGCTTTAGCTGAGGAGTTCGCAGAAAGTATAAACGTAGGGGTGTACTAGAACTAAAGAATATTGCAAAAATGCACGGCTCTCGGCACTAACGTTTCCGACGCTCGGTGCACAGGGCGTAACCCGTAACCTTATGAGTCATGACCGGCCGGTCAGCCTATGTGGGATTTCTCAAAATGAGTCAGAAAATAGTGGAGGAAATGGGCACGGAAATGTGAGTGGGAGTACAGTGAATGAGATTAGTGAGTGGAATATTTAACTTCTGGACCATAGTGAACCAGAGAATCAAGCGGAACGAATCTCCGTAGGGCTTCGGGGACCTACTAGCAAAGGTCCAGTGTTCCGTAGTGGCCTGGTACCGGCACCAGTAACTTGTGTATGGAAGCCAGGGTATTGGCGGATGAGGGTGGAGATGTGGAGAACCTAGTGGAACCTAATAAAATAGTAAATGCCTTAATCTTAGACGGGTCCCATTTGGACATCAAGTGCCGATTAATAGGGTTTTGTTTTCGATAATGGCTCTAATGTGTACACGATCAATCTTGGTGAACTCGCTAAATTTTTTGAAGTCTAGTTTCCGGGCTAATGCGATGGAGACATATGTTTCAGCTTTATTAAAATTGTATGCAAGTTGATGATTACGATTGCGTGAATGTTGTTGATGTTGTTGGTTTAGTTGTTGTGGGTACTGATAGCGCGGAACGAGAACTATCGGATAGTGACCAATGGATAGCGCGGAAGAGTGTAGTGAATTTGCGGAACGGGAGAACCTAGTGAACATGACGAAATCTGTGGAAGTGAATCGTTAGCCACGGAATCAAACGAATCTAGCGCCCTTTGCGGAACTGAACCTTACCCACTTACGGCGGCCATGTAGGCTCCTGGAGATTGTCAACCGACTGGAAGAAACCGCTCTTGGGCATTGGTCAGCAGTGAGGAAGACTTTCGGTATCAGGGCTGATCTATCTGCCCTAGCTCCGTCGTAAAGTCTAATTTACATGCGTACTCCAGTATATGTTAACAGACCGGGAAAGCCTCGCCATGGATACTGGTTAGGAGTAGGAGACTGTCGGTGCTTGACCTAGCCTGACTGTCCTAGATTCTATCAAAATTGTAGGCCTGATGTAGGATAGAAACCAAACACACCTCTATCTATAACGGTAGGTGCTACAAGATACGGTCGGACCGAACCACGTAACTCTCGTTTGCTGCTGAGTAATCAAAGCAACTTTCAGTTGCTTATGTGTGTGGCCGAAATCAATCGGATCGTGGTAGGTCTGTCTGAATCGTGTGTAGAACCGGAATCACAATTTGATCACCTGGTGAGTGGGGAAGGTGATAAGTCACAAGGAGCTGACATAGTGCCGAGAGCCGATAATACTTTGGTGAACCTGATCGTAGCGGTCAAGCTAATGGGGCCTTCAAGTTAAGTTGTGTGCAAAATGACTCTAAGTTGTCCAAGAGTCTGTCGAAGCCCACACCGTTTCCGCACATAGCTTTACTAGACACCCCAGACAACTAGAAGAGTCTTACATGACTGCAAGGTTTTGGATAGACAGTCTGCGCTGACTATTAATTTTGTCCAATAGAATCTCCCGCGACTGTAGCTAACACGCGCATCAAAATTTTAATTTCATACCTTGGAATCTGTCAAAAATTGGAATTGTTAACAATTTGAAATTTTCCACGATGTAGCACTGCCAAAATTTGAATTTCCCGCCTCGCCAACTGTTAAAATTTGAATTTCTACTGTCATGGAATAAATCAAAACATTTATCGCATGAATCAGTCCGCCAGGACACTATAGTCTGTTCTATATAGTCAGCCTAAACTAGACAGATTATCGAGAGAGCTACATACGGCTGCAAGGAAAACACGTATAGCTTGCTCGTGCTATAGCAATATCCACTGAATCTACTTTGATAGCCGGACAAGACTAAGCCAGGCTGCACTCCACTTATCGTAAACGAATCACAAGCAAACTAAGGATATAGAGCGCAGTGGCAGGCAGGAACTTGATGAACAAATTGAACGTAAAAGTGGATAATAAGAAGCAAGCGTAGTAATGAAATGTTCGAAAATTATGCTTCTGGCATCCTCCAAAGAGAGGACCAATTTTGGGAACGCCCGTAATTTAGTCGAAGCCGTAGAATAGTAAAGTTGGATACAAGAAGGGTAGCGAAATAAATGTGACGATGGGAAAGGAAAGCAAACTATTGCCTAACCCGGATAGCGCCGTTACAGCCACACGACGGTTAATCTGAATTAATTGAGCAAGCACTACAGTTGTATCCATCGCTGGGAATGTGCAAACCGCCCGCCGTGTTAGCGTATAACTGGCAAACGGCTGTAGTGAAGTATTAGCAAGCAGTGAGCCAAATGCCAACTCGAGTAGATAAACAACAGCAACTAGAAACAACATTTTGTGTTGAGCTATTGATAAAGTAGAGCTCTTTATTAAGCAAGGCGTAATTTGAACGGATACTGTTGCTAGGACTGGATTAGGAATTAGAGTCCGCAATTGCCTCTGTCTTCATGAGGGTCTCGTTGAGGAATGAATTCAAACACGGGGGGAAAAAAGAAAAGAACCAGGGAGGGGAAGCAGCAGCTCAACAAACGGAGGACGGGCCGCTATGCCGGGCACTAGGGTAAACGAAACGAACAAGGGCAATAAAGTACGGAGAGGCAAGGAGAGAGAGAAGACCCGTATGGGAGCAAGAATATCGGCGGGGAAGGAAATCGGAATAGGACGAACGCAGGATTAAATAAAGAATAATAAGATAGGCGCACGAGTAAGAAGCCGGGTGCGTAGAAAGAGACTCTAAGGGTATTACTGCCACCGACAGAGACGAGCGATATAACATGAGATATGGACGAGCCGCCGAACTATAACACTGATGCGGATATAACGGTCATTGATGAAGAGGAGCTAGAGAATGACTAAGAGAGACGGAGAGAGGGTCCATAAAATTAGATTAATGATTAGACAAAGAGCAAGCATACAAGAAGAAAACAATGGTCCGTAGTAGAGTAGGAGGCGAAAGAGAGAAGAATTAGGATTACTACATGACAAAAGACCGCACTTAACAGGAGGACAAATGTGCATAAAATAACCGTTTAAAATATTATACCACAGATACACCGAGCACACGTACCTTACCCCTAATAAACAAATAAACCACCAAGAATTACAAAAAGAATAAAAAAAATACGAACTCTAAAAAAAATACCCAAAACCAATCCAAAAAATTTTAACGAGAAAAAACACATATCAGCTGAAATATATATTTCGGGTATAGCTCTAATAACACAACATATAACGAACTCCCTATCTATAAACATATACACACTACAAACAACTACATACTGAACACCAGCCAAGCAATACTCTATCGTCTCATTTGCTATAAATGCTAGCGAGATCCAAATCCGCCAAAGCACAACCACCCCAGCATGCTATCCACTACGAGGCGTACTACAAAAAATATAAACATTAGAACCTATTAATTATTATTTAGCAAAATTCCCAACCCCTCGATATACACTACCCCAAAACAACCTCCTCTAAAAACCATAACAAAACCACAGAGCTATAGAACAAGACAAGAACGTGCACCACTTTGCATTGCATATGCAACCAGCCCAATAACTATCATCACTTATATTATCCATACTAGATAACAACACAAAGCACAGCCTAACTCTAAACTCCAATAACAAAACTATAACCAACGCAGATATAACATCTCACTCCAGCAAACGAAATAAAAAAAATAATAACCATTAACCAAAACCAATAAAACAAAACTTTGTATACCATACACACCAAAATACAAAAAAAGCCTCCGTAAGCCATAAAATCAAACACCTCTCCACCAACCCATAACCAAACCTGAGCTCCCTAGAAAACAGCAGCAGCAATTGCAAGACCATGATAGCCGACGATCAAAAAACGTAAAGCAACACATCAAACGAACACTACTCTAACCAAATATTATTAAAAAAAAAAAACCATCATATATAAAAAAAACACTACCCAGCCCCAAACTAAACGAAGAGAGACCACGCAAGCACCACGAAACAAACCAACACAACGCACTACCTACCTCGCTGTACACCACCAAACAAAGAACACGCAACGACCACGCCTAAATATATTATTAACACACCCCAACAACCACAACTCTCCTACAGCTCACCCAAATCCCATACCAATCAAACGCAAGACACATCACCGTACACCGCAAAAAAACACAAACAATAAACACCCCTCTCAATAAACCATCATATACCGTACGCCAGTACTTACACTGATAGATGCTAGAGCAGATGTATCAATATTATATCACACCACGCCAGACGTATCTAAAGCATAACCGCAAGACACAAAATATTACAACACAAAAAAAAAGACCAAAAAACCAACCTAACACAACCCAAAAAAACCAACAATTCCTTTACACCCCACCAATCATAAACAATTCAAACCCCACCCCAAAACCTTCCCATAGCTATACCACAAAAACGCAAAGCACACCACCGCTATGCCCACACCATATATATAAAACAAACACTAACCATACTCCCAACAACAAAACATACTCCTCACCCTACCCACCCCCACTATCCCAAAACATCCACTAAACTAACCCAACAACAAGAAAAACCACCCATATACAAACACCCACACAAACGCACCACCACAATATAACAAAACACCACATACAAAACAAACACCCAACACAACACATAAGCAAAATATCCACAAATAACCCCCCAAAAACAACCACCACCTACCCCAACACCCCCCCCCCCTCAAAACCCAACAAAATAAAACCCACACAAACAAATTACAAATAACCAACTATAAATCTATAATAAAAACACATAAAACACCAAAAAAAAACCCCTAAATCCCACAAAAACAAAAAAAAAACAAAACACAACAAACAAAACAACCCCCCACTCAATAATCCCCCACAAACCACCCCCCCAACACACATACTAAGTGCTCTTCACGGCAAATATGTACGACCAAACGACCGGTTCCGCAAGCAGTGGCGGCTATTTATGACCCCTTGGGGTGACTCCAACCGTGCACGCAACAAATAAAGTGCTACCTCCGTGACATTTGGAACGCTCACCTCAGATGGGATGAACCTCTGAACGAATATATGCGTAATCGATGGACAAGTCAGCACTCTGATATCGCCGCAATGTTCGATATCCAAATCAATCGCTGCATCGATCTAGGCGGTGAAGGGTCGGAGTTGTCAATTGTCGCTTTCTCGGACGCATCGATTAAGACATACGGGGCAGCGATTTATCTGAGATCAGTCAACAATGAAAACAATAGGGGTAACTCGCACCTTCTGTTTGCTAAGTCACGACTCAGTCCTCGATAACCAGGTAGCTCGAACATCACACTGCCCCACTGGAACTGCTGGGTATCGTCATAGCGACAAAAGCTGCACAGTTTGTGCGCGAGCCGTTGTCACATCTCGGACCACTTCAAGTTTTCGTCTTTTCTGATTCAAGTTGCGCACTAGGTTGGTTGCGGATCGGAAAGTAGTTATCGGTATTCGTGGCTAACCGCGTTGCAGCTATACACTCTATCGAGAACGCCGAGTTCTACCACGTGCGCATTGACGATAATACTACGGATTTGATTACACGGGGGATGACCGGTGATGATCTAACGAAATCGAAATTTTGGTAGAACGGTCCCGATTGGCTCCGAACATCCGTTTCGTCGTGGCATACGAATTCCGTCATCTACGCTATTTCCGACTTTGAACTTCAAACACTTGTAGAGAAACCATGCGAAACAGTATACGGAACATTTTTAACCGGACAGCCCTTGCCTGATGACAGAAACAATTCTAACCGACCGTGTGGTATCAACCCAACGGCAACTCGTCGTTTCAAAAATTGTCTCGAATGACTGGATGGACCCTCAAGTTTGAGTCACGAACCATTTGGTCCTATTTGCCGCAGCCCACACGGGACAATTATGCCAAATTACAGCGGGTATTTGAAACCGTTTCACCGAAACGCAATTTGACCGCTGGGGACATTCGTAGCGCGAGAAACCTGTTGTTGTTAACGGCTTAATGAGATAACTTCGAAGAACTAATCTTGGATCTTAAAGAAGGTAAACAACACCATCTGGCTACACAACTAAACGTCGGAATCGACGAGGGTTAGGAGTTGCTATGCTATGGCCGTCTTCAGCATGCAGATTTCCCCAGTGACGCGATACATCCGTTGCCGTTACCAAAGGGACATCCCGCAACTGACTTCGTTATCCGCGAGGCGCATGAGAAGCTGTTGCATTCGAGCATCAGCTACACGTTGAGTCAACGCAGGAGACAGTTTTTTATACCACAGGGACCCAATGCTGTTCGTACGGTGGTGTCGAGGTGCCGCTTGTGCCGACGACTGCGTGGTCCACCGTTTGCTTTACCACATATGCACCCATGGCCACGGGAGTGAATCTCGCATGCAGTTCCATTCCAGTTTACTGCTGTTGACAACATGGGTCCTATTATGCATCATTTACCAAGATGTATGCAACTAGCTTGTTACTGTAGGACCAACTAGCAACACTGCTGGGCGAAGTCGAATCCATCGTCAACAGCCGACCGATTACTTATGTATGCAGCGACATTCACTCCGGCTGCGCTTTGCGCCCATGTGATTTTTTGACGGATTTATCGATTGGTACTCCGCTCGTCAAGCCCGACATTGCAACGGAAGGGGAGAAGCGAGTAAGGTGCTGCTACAGTAATGGAAGTCCAAACAGCGTCGACTACAACAACTTTGGTCGCAGTGGATGAACGACTACCTTCTAAGTTTACGAGAAGCAAACCGTGCAGGACATCGAGGGAGTCGGAGCGATATACGACCACATCCTGCCATTGGTGAGATACTGCTGATAAGGAATCCAGATGCTCCTCGCGGTGCCAAGAAGATGGGTCAAGTGACGAGACAAATAGTGGGACGAGATGACGCTGTCCGCTCTGTAGAGTTACGTCTGCCCAATCGAGAGCTTATCCGTCGCGCCGTAAATCATGTTTACCCATTAGAACTACTACCCGTTACGTCAAAGCATGTGTCTTCTGCTGGAAACGAGAAACCTAATGACGGGACGACGCTACAAGCGACGACGGGAGAGTAGCTTCCGAAATACAAACATCATCAGATAACGATGTCGCTGTAGCCGAAGAAGCAGATGAAGGCGGAATCGACGAGGTTACACTAGAGGAAGCGTAGCCGAATCTTAACAACGCGTTTACGGGTACTGTTCTCACCGCCGTCCCACAGTCTTGTTGAATAACACACCGCGCTCGATCTTTATATACGCCAGTCAACGGGAAAAAGCTTATCCCATGGCATTCCAGATTCGTAGTAAACCTCAGTAACACGTCAATCTGACAGTTTCATATCGAACAATGCGAATTCGGACGGCAATTCGATAGCTCGATGAACGCGTCGATACCAAACCGAACATTGTCGTCTTGGGAGTGTCGCGACGAATACTCGCGAATGTTACTAGTCGACAGCGCGTTTTTCGTCAGCTATGCTACAGCGTCACAGGGAACTTTAATTAATGTTATAATATTGCACTCTGTGCGATTGCATGATATCGTCATCCTTATATATTCATTAATCCTTGATTTGAGATTTAAGTTTGACAGGATAAGCTTAGCTAATGCATCATTTACGATAAGATGCGTGCACCACGTCCAAATTATGTCACGCCTCCAACTCAATTAGCTCGGGTGAACTATAGCTTAGCTGGACTACTATGGTACATTTTTACAGCTTAGCTAGCCTTAATGTGACAAATAGGAGCTTAGCTAGGCTCTGCGTGACAAATGGAGCGTCCGGCTGAACTGTCAATTGAGAAATTTTATTTAGTAATGTGCTTAGTGTAATAGCATTTTGCAACTATAGTACTTTTACAGTAATTCTAAATTATATATTTGTTTCGATATAAACAATTAACGTTTTAAGCTGTATGCCGCTTTTGGGGCATTATTTAGATACGTATAGTAAAACGTAATGATCGCGGAATGATTTGTTTCTGGCTTAAGTTATAGGGCTCAGCTGAACGCCTGGTGACAAAAGCACAGTCCGGCTCGACACTCGATGACAAATGCATAGCCTAGCTAGGCTATTCAAAACTTATATAGTCGAGCTGGACTGTATGCGTGACATAGTAGCTAGCCCATTTGTACGCATGACATAATTAGGACCATGCCCACGCATCTTATTGTAAATGATGCATAAAAGGGTCAACTTGTTGAGTTTATGCAAACGCAGACGAAATTTCGTAGGCTTGTATTCAGATTATTTTTTGGTCTTCTACGTTTTCATGAGTGACAATTAGGATTGCGTTAGAAATATAACTATCGTCAACTTCATCATTCATATGCTGCAGATTAGTATTTGTGTCGAAAGTTCGGATGGTCGTGTATCATCAACAACATTCGATCACTGTATATTTGTGAGCGTAGTTGCCACATTCCACTTTACTCAGTGTCTCCAGACGTTCGTCGGTGATATTCATAACATAACGCGGCCCTTCCGTTCCACGTTGTCCGAAACAGTGAAGCTCAGTTTCGACAACTGCCCGTATAAATACCACCATCATCGACATCATTAACGTATAACAATCGTAGCTGTACTTCTCATCCACGTGACGTGTCAATTCGCAATCTAATCGCGCTCATGGGTCATTAAATAGTCATCACGACCAACGAATCGATCTGGACACGTCGTTACTGTTCGGTGAGCTTTCTTCATTATTCGAAGTTTGTCTTATACGCCGAAACTTTTTGCCACAGCGCTCGGCGGGATCATTTAACGTTTTGAGGAAAACAAATGATCAACCAATAACGTGCTAGCCTAGATGGTACTAAGTAAGGTACACTTCGATAAAACTTTGTTAACAACAATTAAACTGAAACAAATGATAATAGTTATCGCTGAGAACGTTGACTTGTTCAGTGCACACGATTTCGATGTAATGCGCTACAGTGAGTACTGACACTACATAGAAACCGGAAACGCGACCCCAATTAAGCAGGCACTGTATCAGGTTGGCGCCCAAGAACTCGCTTTGTCTCAATGGCGTAGTGAGCTAATGTTACAATTTTGTGGTTTTGAGGTCATTATGGACCGAGTAGGAAAATGGCAACGCCGATGCTCTTTCTAGGCATCGTAGACACAACCCAACGGTAAACAAATTCATTTCAGACACGCGGGAAATATTGATGCCAGGGCTAGTACAAACCGCAATGGCGCAACAAGCCGTGAGCACCGCCTGAAATAAGCCATTTTTAGCGTATCTAATAAATACTTCATTTACGTCGGAAATACGTCAGAGCCACTAAGTGGTTCAGTTGCTGCCAGATAAATTGTCAATTACCCCCAAGGGCCATTCAATCTCACACTGGCACTATTCCATGTCGATTAGTAGCGGATAAAGAAGTAACAACCATACCCCCAAGGGCCATTCAATCTCACACTGGCACTATTCCATGTCGATTAGTAGCGGATAAAGAAGTAACAACCATACCGCCAACGACTTTACGACAGCAGGCACCCACCCTAAGTGCAGTCCAAATAGTACACACCACTACTGTCTCGAATATTGGAGCCGCAACTCCGATTGGAGACCCTATGGGAACTGTAAGAACCAAACAAGAAACGGTAGGACTACGGGCAAGAATTACCTACATTTCTACGGAGCCAGAATTTGATAGGCCAATAAAGCGCATGATACATTATGAAACAAAGATCTTGCCATCAATTAGGATGGACATGCGCAGGATACACACGGGAACATCTATTTACCATTCTTTTCGGATCTCCCTGATTTTAATCTAGTGTGGCTTCTGTCGTATATTCCGCTAAATAACATGGAATTACGTGCAATTTGGTGGTTCTTATCCAAAAAATCACCGCTTAAATTTGAAATACATGCTCTCAAAATAGAGATACTATCACATTGTTTCGAACTTGCGCAGCACACAAAAATTTTCTATATGCACACGATACAACCAGGTCATACATGCCGACGGTCGGTCATGCCAGGGGGGGTAGAGGCCCCCACGGGGGGGCGTGGGTCGCGGCCATCTCAGGGGGGTAACCCCCCCTGGCCGGCCAAATTTGTCTAGGGGGGTCGGTCTCGTGAGGACCTTTTTTTTTTGATCGTCGGATGTATATTTTTCACCTACGTGTTCAGTTTGTCTACATGCACCGCAAGAAACGCGAAGGCGCACATTGTATGGCACACCGCTTGCATTTGGCCTGTCGTAGGGCAATGGATGCAGGTGACTACATGACTGAATTTGAGACAACAATTGATAACGTTCATAAGTTTTATAATGTGCATGGATACAAGCGTAAATCACATATACGGGAGCTACCTAGAACTTTGGATGATAGATTCTACGAAACAAACTACGTATTTCGCACTCGCTGGGTTGCTTCAGAACATTCTTCAATCAACAAAAGTCGACAATCTTGGAAATTAATAACAACTGACCTAGAGCTAATTAGCAACACTAGGCTTGGTTTTTCGAACGAAGCGCGAACACGTGCAGTAGCTATACGAAAAAAATTAATCGGGAAAAACTTTTTTTTAATTTTGCATTTTCTTCTCGACCTTCGGGACATACTAAAAATGTGGTCCAAACGGTTTCAACTTCAAGCAGGCTTATTAATAGGCCAAGAAAAGCAGCGTACTACACTCCTAGAATCAATCACCCATTTAAAAACAAAACAGGGTTCCGCCCTGGTTGCCCTTCTGCGCGAAACGGGTAAAAATTCTGTCGAAGAATACGAAAGAGCTGATAGCATTTTGTTCCAAGGTGTGGAACTTGCTATAGACGCTGCTCCGCCTTTATCAAGCGTTCGGAATCAGTTAATAGACTACAGCTGTTTACAGCTGCATATGTGTAACAGGCCCGTTCCGGCCCCGTTACGTGTCTCTTCAGTAATTTCGGTGTCAAAATTATTCGGGAACATCAAGGAACGCTTTCGGGAGAATGGGAAGACTCTAGTACCGTGAACCAGCGGCAAAGTCCACTGCGTAATTAGGTCACTTTTCATGAATCGTTTAGCATTTTATGCCATAATCCGTTTATCATTTTATGCCGTATTTTGTAATGTGCCTCGTTTTTCATTTTATGCCATGAGCCGTTTATCATTTTATGCCGTATTTTATAATATGATTCGTTTATCATTTTATGCCTTGATCCCTTTATCATTTTTATGCCGTATTTTATAATATGATCCGTTTATCATTTTATGCCTTGATCGGTTTATCATTTTTATGCCGCATTTTATAATATGATCCGTTTATCATTTTATGCCATGATCCGTTTATCATTTTTATGCCGTATTTTATGACGTGCCTCGATTATCATTTTGTTCCGGATCCTGTAACATGATTCATGTATCATTCTTATTGCGTGTCTGATCACTGGGACGAGTGTTGTGCGAAGCAATTGGAACGGAATAATGAGAATTAAGCTGTTTTAACCGCTTTAGGAGGCAGGGCAGTAAGCCCCGAACCGTCAGGAAATGGGAATCAGGCAAAACCCCAACCAGTCGCCTCTATACGCTAAAGTTTTAACGGTTATGACCGTCCGGAAATAGGAGGCCCCTAGCTGCACGTTGAAGAAAACAAGTTTGTTAAGACTGAAATCAAAAATATTAAATTTACTTGGTTTTAGCAATATACTAAGTAATGGTCACGGAAAACAACAAGTCGCAACAAGCGGAACTCGTACGTTTGGTAGCCTTCGCGACTGTAAGGGACGACGGATGTCGGGTTAATTCGAAGGCCCGCCACCGTCTACTGTACCATGATCCGGAAAATAACCGGAACAGGCTGGTAGAACACTTTGGGAATTGCGGTTGGACACACAAAAACGCCCCGGACAGCGCCGAAACTTCGCTTGTAACGTGTAGAGACAATCGCTACTTACGCTAGGTAGGATTGTCAACGTGGAACCAGGGCTGTTACCTTCCATGTATTTAGGATATATCATATATAAAATATGTAAATGTATCTACTTGCGTGTGTGCCCTGTGGACAACTCTTCCAGGTAAAACCGCTTCGTTTCCGTAGCCCATTGTAGTATGCAACTAATACACGCCCCCACTTGCCGACACCCTCGTTGCCCAACCCCGCGTCCGAACCGGTGCATGCGACCCCTCGTTTTGTTCATCGTGACTAGTTGAACCCAACGATGTGTGCCGGACCTCCGTCCGAGCCCCTGCTGGCTCGCGGTAGTCACGCAAAGATGCCTAGAAAGCTGCTGCCAACCGCTGATGGGCACTGATAATTCGAGATTTTTCGCTCAACTCTAAAATGGGCGAACCGCCCCTCATTGGATTCGCCTCGATGAGACATCTCCAAAAATACCCGGCGGGTCTCGGTCCGCCACCCCGTTGACCAGGGACAACCAACAAAAGCCCCCCACCGTCGCCATCACTCTCTCTAATCGCCGCAATTTTAGTACCGTTTTCACTTCTGCCGTCCCAGTAGCAATATCACCCCTCGTTCAAATCGCCGTTGGACGGTGAGTCCAACGATACCCGGCGGGCGTCGCTCCGCCCACCCGTTAACGCAGGAGAGCCCCCTAAAGCTCCCCATACTAATACACATCGGAACCCATAACTGGGTCCTGACCCGCTTCTATGTCTACCCCCCTTGTGTTTGGTATCAATCGACCCCGTTTTCCGTCCTGGGACCGAATCTGACCGCAGCCCCTCGAAAATCCTCCCGGATTCCCCTTGTCCCGCTTCCCTTCCCCTGCCCACCTCGTGTCCTCGCTGTCCTTTCGCCTTTGTCCTGGTTCTCTCTCTAACCGACGTTTCTGGTCGGTTTTCTTCTTTGTCGTCGTTGTTGTTGTTGTGTTTGACGTGTCGTGTGTGTGTTTTTATCCTGAGCGGCCTTTCTGTCGCTCAGGACGCCGTTGTGTCTACTGTGTGTAGTGCATGTGTACATGTATATATATATGTATATAAGGACATGGAAAAAACGGACGAACGAGGACACCACATACTAAAACTCACTAAATTTCAGAGTTTTACGAACGGACAAAATACGAACGGATAGGACGAACGGGGGCGATTTAGGGCCCTCCCGCGGATTCTAGGGGCCCCGGAACAGGGCGCCTGACTAATTAGGAGTACGTTAGCATTCGCCTCGTCCCTGGCCTCGAGCCGGGCATGTCCCCGTCGTCGGTACCCCCAACGAGCCGTCGAAACATGGATACTTGCATGAGGACCATAAATTAATTTGAGCTTTTTCGTTGTTTTTGGATGTCCTCGCGTACGAGGGTCATCTGCTAAGTCGAATTTAGCTTAATTAGGAGGGCGGCAAGTCGAAAACCACAAAGGCCGAGTTGATGTTTGCCGACTCGGATGGGCTGGGAAGAGCAAACAGTCAAAATTCGAGCAGATTGTCACGCTAATTGGGGTTGAAGAAGGAAATTGCGTGACCCAAAAGTATTTGCGATAGTTTAAGTTAAGCTGGGACCGGAAATAGTTCAAATCTTGTTAGTTTAGGATCTGATTTCGCTGGACATCCGGCGGTGAGGACGGGAAATTGGGACTTCAAAATTGACTTTTCTTGGGAAAATTTGGACAAAAATCACAGATGGTCAACTTCCGAGTACTCGGAAGATTCAAACTTGATGTCGGCAAAATTAATTGAAGCCAACTCTCTCTAAGGACATCGACGGTTTACGGTAGCCGTCAAGATTCGATTTTCCGGAAGTGTCCCCAATTGGACACTGGACAGAAAACCCAAAAAAGTGGGCGTCAAGAAATCGCCAACGATTGGACGGCGACAAAATCGCCATCGTAACATACAGGCAAAAATTTCGAGGTTACGACCAACGCGTCGAATCTTCGAATCAGTTGGACTTCGACAGCGCGGAGTTCGGTCGACTTTTACTGACCGGCTCCGACGCACTGTTTTATTGTGTTTAGTTTTCCTGCAGCTCTGACTTTTTCGTTTTTCGTTTCGCTTCGGATTTACTCGATGGACGAAAGATTTCCGCGCAGGTATGCACCTCGCGAAGGGGGTTCAGCTGGTGCTGCCCCAGGGATCGACAACCGTAAGTGTGAGGAAGGTCTAGTGACAACAGTGGTCTATTTTCCCTGTCAATTGAAGAGTAACAGACTATTCGTTTAGCTTCCCCTGAATGTATCGCACCCTTCGTACTTAGGCAGAAATATTCTCGTTCAGGTTCTAACGCCCGGTTCCCCCGAGATGCTACACACAAACCATTTCTGGAATCAATCATTAATATCGAGTTCCGACGTAGGAGACATTAGGCGATTCGGGATGTACCCGTATAGAGTGTAGTGAGGACTGATCAAACCAAGGCGAAGTCTTTCTGATTCCCCGTGGTCTTACGACAAAATGGACGCTTCTCGTCCAGGCTTTTTACATGACTTGCTTCCTTCGAGTTAGGATCAACGAATTCTCTTGAGCAGACCACGGTAAAATCTCTGGAACGTGCATGCCACGGAAATTAGGGAATTGTTCAATGGTTTGCTATTATGGTTTCCAAATTTGCAGCTTAGTTGAACGTTCAATGCTCATGCCGTGTTTGAGCTTGGACAGAAACACAGATTAGGGATGGAGGACTAGCCTCCGTCGGGTTTTAGGAAACCCTTAAAATTTCGTCTTGTTCTTTGAGTTAGGAAAATTTAAGATTACAAAAGACATATCAAATTCTAGGTGTTACCACTTGAGTTTAAGGTGTTTGCTGTCTCAGGATCGTCTCGGTTTACATCGTTTGACTTTAACTTTAGGGCATTCAAATCACCTCCGTAAGCATCTCATTGGAGTACGAGTTTCGTCGAGACCGGATTAACTTTAAACGTCCCTCTAGACCCCGCTTTATTCCAAAAACGAGCTGGAGGAGTAAACCCCCAGCTGAACCAAACTTAGCCGACCTCGACATAGGAGGATGACGCTTCGTTCTATGGTAATACACAGGTTTTGGACCCAAATAAGAACGCGATCAAAACAATTACATTGACCGGTGTTCACCGTTGCACTACGCAATGGTCTTCTCTCGAGACACATTTTATATATATATATATATATTTATCGGGATATATATTTTGTGTTGTGTTTCAGGCCTTGTGATTAGTACAGTAACTAGATAAGTACAGTAGATAGTACAGTAATTCAGGAAGGCGTAGCTCAATGAATGCAGTAGATAGTACAGTGATTAGTAATTATTCTGCATATGATAAGTTTATGTCGCGGAAATCTACGGCATCTAGCAGCGGCGATACCCCGACGAGCCACAGGCTTCCTAACAACATTTGCGGCGATGAAATAAGACAGCCAAAACGACAGTCCTATCCGAAAAATGCGCAAGGCCGATGCTTACGCAGCGATTGGTTTGCAAAATGTCCATGGGTTGGAGTTTTCGATCGAGCGAGATGCTGTCTTTTGCTATCATTGTTGCCATTTTGGAATGCGCCACAGCACAGAAAAGGAGATAGCATATTCACGCGTTTGCCGACACCTACCGCTTGCTTGGTAGCATCTCAACATTTTCGCGTTCAACGGCCATTTCCGAGTCTTTCTTTTCTACGGTGGCACGAATTCATTGGCGAAACCGTCGCAGTATGACGCAAGAGCGTCAAGGGAATCTGTGTATTTTGGCCTTTGAACGGCAGAGAACCACACATATCGATCTTGACAAATTTATGAAAGTCTTTGCGCATAAACATAAGCGCATACAACTTTGCTGAAAGCGGCGTGACAATAGGTTTTGTATGTTTTAGTGTCATGTGTCATGTTTTTTAATTCGATGGTGTTTTGCATAGATGCTTGGTTGCAATATATGGTTGCAACAACTACACATTTTAGTAGTTGGGCCAAAGGCAAAAACGAGATATTAAAGTCGTCTGCAATATTTGGGTGCGCGCCCCTCCCCCTGGAAAATGAACCGCCCCCCCTGCAGGATCGGTCTGGCGACGGGCCTGGAAGTAAACCGTTATGAAGCGTACTGGAAGCTGTTCCATAATAGGCGACGTGCATTTATAGCAAGTATGTTCGAGAATCCAGGTCAAGTAAAATCTTCTGGCACATGAGCTTAAACACGCCGTCCGGAAGCTATCGAGGATATAGAACTGTTCAACCCGAGATTATGGTATTTATTGCGTGTAAGTGTACCACATGATGATCACTCTTCATGG
Organism: Trileptium ribeirensis; assembly: GCA_030248225.1. Classification (NCBI taxonomy): domain Eukaryota; kingdom Metazoa; phylum Nematoda; class Enoplea; order Enoplida; family Thoracostomopsidae; genus Trileptium; species Trileptium ribeirensis. The sequence continues at coordinate 26,005 of JASANE010002015.1, forward strand.
GATTCATTGTTGGCATTTTGTAGATCATACGAAATCTGTGCATTATTTCACTATGCGCGCTTGTAAAGGACGCATGCCAGCCCGGAAGCGACGGTGCATATAATGCACATAAACAGAACTAAGGTATGCTTCGGGGCATTGCGTCTCGTATCTCGTACGAGACAGGCTGAGCCACGTGTATGCAGTAGCGTTAGAGAGGATTAAGTGGAAGTATCGAGTGGATAAATGCCGATATGAATTTTGATGTTGAAATGGAAACCGTGGATGAAATAACAGCACGAACTGTACTTGGGCCACTAATGATGGTTCAGACACTCAGAGTATAGAGTTAGGTGACTCAAAAGGCCTTAACGTCTATCGAGGAACATATGCAAAACAGAAGCAAAGCGAACGGCAGTAGAGCATTTAGCATGCCGAACTGACGACAACGAACCTCAAAATCCTAGGGCAGTCAAGGATAGGATTCGGGTAATTGACTCAGATAGAGAAACTAAGTCCACCTGGCCACCAATAACGCAGAAACAAGTCACTCGAAGATATATTTTTTCTTATATCCCCAAACATGATAGTTGAGATGCGCACGGAACATGTTCAACAATCCGTACCATTAACCACGTTGGAAAGAATCGCAAGAAACTATTAGGAGTTGAAATCTGTTGGGCAGCATCTTCATTCTGGCTGTGCGCAGCGTGGCGCCCCGAATTGCATCATAAGACCAGGAGCATATACAGCAGAAGATTTGTGGTATGTTATTATGCTTTCTACACAGGATCATGGGAGATTCCAAACACATCCTGCTGAGCACATCTGGTATACCCACCAATAGTTCCAATGGAACGACGATTCAAAATGGCGAAGTTGCTTCTGAGCCAAGACAACATCAACTGACAAGTTACAGTCGAAGCGCGTACAACGACGCCACTCAGACTTACCGCGAGTCGAACGGTATAAGAAGAGTAGCGGATAAATAGTCGTTCTCGCAAAATTGTGGAACATCGCACACTCATTCTAAAGGGAGGACGAAGAGCTTTGGGAGGATGAGGACAACGGTACCGAGGGAAGCTTATTCCAATTTAGGTTCTATTTGATCAACTGACTAACTGCTGATTGTTTGTAACGATTCTTAGGGATACATTCGTCAGTCTTTTTTGCCACCGCATTAAAAAAAATGCCGCCACCTTATGAGAAAAAATTATAGCTGTGGACTTAATATTTTGGATTTTAAATATTGCCATGCTTATAAAAGCATAGAGAGTAAAAATATATATGAATTGATCGACATGTCATATTTCTATCCATATATGGTTAATATATAGATGGAAACCTCTTTGCTTTAAAAAGCAAAAGTTCCGAATGTAAAATGTTAACTGGTGCAACAAAATATTATATTCCTTAACACCTGTGTGTTACATGCCAACTACTGCTACAAATATTTTACAACGCTTACTGGCATGAGCTTTGTAAACAAAAGTCGATTGAATGAAGATTTATGAAGATTTAGTGCGTAGACTACGAATGATGAAGATTTAATAAACAGTGGTATTTTTCATATCTTAATCATACCAATTTAGTGCTTTGGCTAGTGTTTTATTACATTAACACTGGCCATTATATCGGAAAAATATAAACTGCCTGAAGTTATCTGTGATTTGTCGGGATCGAGGTGGATGCCAGACTATCAAGTGTTCGTGCAGATGACAATTATAAACCCGTGAGGCCGAGTTGTCGTCGTTTGACTAAATATATATCTGGCTTCTTGTTTAATTGCTAGGGTATCCTATTTAAACAGTCGGACTTGTGTTGTCAATTCCGCCAAACCAGATTTTGTGTGTTTATGTGAAACATAGCTTGCCCATGGTTATGCGCTGTTCCGGTGTGACCGGGCCGACGTTTTCCCGACTCAACCCAACCCCTAGCGCCTTGACAAATAACACTGGTGCGGAGTTTGTGTTTGTAAAGTGCACGGGTCGTTGTCATGCGGTAGTTATAGGCTGCGTTTATAGACCTTCAAATTCGGACTATATGGGCACTTTCGCAGTTACCGAACTTACTGTTCTTGACCATATATGCGCCGCTATGGTCGAGGTGTGCGCCCTCGGTGACGATGTACTTAAGTGCGGTGACTTTAATTTCCCGGGGCTGTCCTGGCCCATCCCTTGCCCAAACATTCATTGGGATGTGCTTTTGTTGACTGCATAAATGATTGCTTGCTCGAGCAACACGTTCTTTTTACGACTCGCTGTCGTAATATTCTTGATTTGGTTCTGTCCAACTGCCCTGAACGGGTATTGGACGTACATTCCATAGCTGCGTTCACCCGCAGCGATCACGACACTGGCGTTCACATGCTTTTTCATTGGACTAGAAACCGTGAGTCTGTCGAGTGGTTCCAGTTCAGCCAGGCCGTGAATTTGCCCGAGCGAGGGTCACAGCAATGCGCCAATTTTTCGCTAACAGGACTGGCCCTCAACGTTCAGCGGCCTCAACTCCGCTGATGCTTACTCGGCTTTTATAGTCATATATGATAATGCCGTTGATTGATTTGTCTTTCTTCAAATGCTCAAACCGCACTAGCAAAGTCCTACCATGGGAACACGATCCGGCGGTTAAACGTAGTGCCCGTGTTAAATCCCGATTGTTTGCAAAGTATCGGAAGAGCAAGCTCACCGTTGACCACTCCTTCTTTTCAGCAAGCGGCCAATGACCATTCTGCTGAGCTCCGTAGAGCCCGTTCCAGACATGAGCTCAAGCTTGCGAAGGCCGTAAAGACGCAACGAGGCGTCGAAGCGTTTTATCAGTATGCCACGCGCTTTATTCGACCAGCTCACACCATCACAAGAATCCGTGACAGTGACGGAACGATCTTAACTGAACCAGATGCCATTTCCAGTGGACAAGCAACTTCGCAGCCTGAATCCATGGAATTGTCGAGGACCTGACAACGTCCATGGTATTATTCTGAAACGATGCGCTGACCAGCTACCGTTACCCTTGTACCTTCTAATCCGACGATCGCTTGACTCAGGCCGCTACCGCAGGCGTGGACGGATGCCAATATAACGCCGTTACCAACGGTTACTAACACCACACTGTGTGACGAGCTGCGACCGATATCGCTGACGTCGACTGTCGTCAAGATACTTGAACGAATATTGTGGCACATGATTCTAGAGTTCCTCAAGGATGATAATGTCATTGCAAATTGTCAGCACGGCGGCCTAGCAGGACGCTCTGTGGTGACAAACCTTTTGTCATGTTTGGACGACTGGACCAAACACTATGATGACCGACCGGACACTGGTATTGATGTCATCTATTTGGATTTCCGCAAAGCGTTCGATTCAGTGCCATTCCAACTCCTGCTTACAAAAATGGAATTCTGCGGAATTAGGGGCAAGCTGCTACGGTGGTTCCGTAGCTTTTTGACCTGCCGGCGGCAACGCGTGGTTCTGAACGGGGTTGAGGTGACGAAGTGGTGTGCTGTCCGCAACGGTATCTACCAAGGACCATCAGTGGGCCTAACTGCTTCATCTTATTCGTCAACGACGTCTGCAACAACATCCTGTCCGATGTTGCCTTGTTCGTTGACGACATTAAAATGTACCGTGAGATCCGTAGCTCGTCAGACTGCGCCATGCTACAAGCTGATCTGGCCACTGTCGCTGCCTGGTGTCGCACGTCGCTGCTCGACCTGAAACCGTCCAAGTGTGCCCTTTTTCGAATACGAGAGCAGCAGCGCTTTCCGGTGAGATATCGATTGACAGGAGGCGACATCCAGCAAGTCCCATCAGTGCGCGAACTTGGCGTCACCATTGCGGACAACTTTCGTTTCAACAAACATATCGACAACATCGAATCGACGTCCAATCGGTGAATCGGTCTGATGAGTCGGTTTTTGGCGTCCCGTGACCCGGCTGTCATCGTACCGCTGTACAAGGGTCTCTTGCGCCCATTGATTGAGTTTGCTGCCGCTGTTTGGTCTCCACAGTATAACGTCGGCATCGAGCGTTTCGAAAGAAACCAACGCCGGTGCCTCCGTTTGTCGCCCGACGTTGATGTTCACGAAGTGTCCACTCTTAAATGCCGCCGCGAGCCCATCGATATGGTCAATACTCACAACATCCTCAACCGCGAGATTGTGCTCAGCCCTGACAGCCATTTTCCCGACCACATCGCGCCTTACGAGGCCACGAGATGAAGCTGTTTCGTCCGGATGTGCGTATGAATGTACGTAGCCATTTTTTCACTTGTCGGGTCATCGAGCCGTGGAATAAACTTAACAGCACGATTGTGCTCTCAGAGAACTTGGACAAGTTCAAACGTAATTTGGGAGGGGTGCGATTTTTGCCATGCTAAGGCAAGCACCTCTAAACCCTCTTAAGGTATGATCTCGGTCCCCTAGGCTACCCATGGGTTTCCGGGGTAAAATCCCAATTTTTCTTTTTTTCACTAAATCCTCTATTATATGTCTCCCCAAAATTCTAAGTTTTAAAAATTCTTTTCTTCTAACTTGCAGTTTTTCCCTTTTGTTTTTCTTATTAGCTAAGGCTAATTTAGGATGTTTTTGTGTAACAGATCAGTCTTGGTCTTGACTTCGGCGAGTGAAAAAAGTTCTGTTTTAAATCGCACATTTGTTAATTTTCTTGAATTTCATCAGCAGATGACTTAGCTAATAGTTTAATGAATGGCTGCAGTATTATTTATGGCTTTGGTTTTATGTATATAGTTTAACAGCATAGTGCATGGAACGGAGGTATTTTAACGATAGCACGGATTCTACGGATTGCTTTTCTATGTTTGATTTGTAACTTTAAGGAATTGCGGCATCGATATTATACATGGAAAAGAAGGAACCTAGACTCGGTCCTTCGCTTGCTTGATTTACAGTTGTGAAAGGCGCCTATACTCGGGCATTGACTGGTTATTGACGAGCAAAGGAACGCCTATACTCGGGTTCCTGTTGGATTTAGCTTCATAGAATAGCCGATTTTGTTTCAAAAGCGCAAGGAATACGCGTTCAGTTACGTGACATGTAGGATTGAGAGAAGAACTCTGTATTTTGGAGGAAGAATAGTGACTGGCGGCACAAATAAGTAACGTTAGTCTTGATATCAATTTATTTATTAATATCTTTACTCGTAAAATCGATAGGAGTGGCTATACTCGTAATAGGGGTGATAGTTAATAGGAACGTACTTGGTTTAGTAATATCTTAAGAATGTCGGCCCCGTGGCGTTGAGTGAGTTATAACCCGGGTGAGAGTGCAGGTGGGACTTGAAAATACTAGTAGTGCAACTGCGTCGCTGGCGGCTGTCCTGCGACGGCGGCATGGGAGCATATTCTTGAGCAGACCGGGTGAGTAAGGGGACTGGTTCGGACGACCAACAACTCGAGCACCTTATCTAAAAACAAGTATTGTCATCCGTCCGGGGGCAAAACTTGAACAAACTTTAACTGCATAGAAGCCGACCGCTTCTGTACAGTTTTAATGACTTGGTCAGGCAGCCGTCCGGGGCCAGCCTGTTTAATATAACTGGCATTACTAGCGTAAATCTAAGGCCTAGGTTGAGGTAGGTAATCACATAATCGCATGGTGTACTCGCCGTCCGGGAGTGTGTTGTGTTAAAACCATAACCTTTGTAACGTAACAGGTAAAGTTAAACCCTAATCAGTATCGCTCAAAACGTAACCTTAAACAATAGTGTTCATAACTTAGGGATAAGGACTAGGTCGCAGACTAGGTAGTTTTAACCTAACCTAAGGATTAAAGTATATATTAGATAGGGATTATCAAGAGTACCGAAAATCAGTGGCCAAACTGCACAACGAAAGTGGAGCGTCAGACTGTGCAACATTTTTTGGTGTCAGACTGTGCAAGAAGAGAGTCAGACTGTGCAAGAAAAACGGTGGCGCACTAGCGTGAACTAAGAGCAATCCAGTATTAGAGGAAAGCACTGGCATTTTGGCAATGAGCACTTGAGTAACGTTATTGAAAATTAGTGTGAAGTCTACGGTACCGCGGCTTTTGAACTGAGCACCGAATAAGTATGTAGTGTATACAGTTATCAAAAGCGCACCAAAAGAGATCGACGGCGTTATTAGTGCCTAACATTTTATCATTCGTAATAAACATTTTATATCCGTGTCTGTTGACCGACTATCTAAAACTCGAGCACGTAGAGCCGAGCAAAGGTCACACTGCATCGAAAAATATAAGGCACGAGGATCGCTCACGAAAAAGAAGACGCGCGCCATAGCAAGTGTCCTAACGGCATACTACTGGCCACACCTCGAACCTTACTATCTTTCGGTGACGAATCCCGTCCCCTTTTTAATTCTAATAGCCGACATAAGAAAAAATCCCCTACCAACTCCACCCCCACGAAAGCATACAACATGATGTATAATAACAATATACAGTAGCGTTAGAGAGGCACTGCGTTACAGCGCTTTGCTGAATGTATGATAAATTATATACTTTGTTAAATCGCCATTGCGGTGTAGTGGTTAGTGTAGGGGTAAACTAAGCTAAGTAGGAGCAGGAGGGCTATAAGTCCAAAACCATCCCAATATTTAGTTTTAGGTTATTTCGTGTCCCTAAGCCCCCTGGAAGAACTAGCTAGGCGGGTTTCCTCCTTTTTTCGTCTTTGGTAAAATTTGGTATCCTATCACCTTTTTCACTTTTTCTTTGTTCACTTTGATCACTTTGTTCACGTAGTGTTAGGTGTACGTATTTAACGATCGTGTTTCTACTTTCTGTTCGATTTATTCGTACACGCAAAGACTTGTATGTGGTTTAGGCATATTCTCCAAAATAAGTCCGTATTTTTGGTTTTCGGGTTTACGGCTTGATGACTGAAAGATACTTGCGGGCGTAAGTTGCAGGAGCATATATGTGAACGTGGACTAAAATCACATAGTGTTAAACCACAGAACTACATGATATCACTAGTTCTAGTTAAACACTTATGCGCAGCCTAGTATTATTAACGGCATAAAATACAAAAATCCAGATGGTATTGGCTTAAGGAACTGAGCCTATAGAACAAAATAAGCAGCATAGGATAATTAATTATACAAATTTCGGCTTAGTCAGCTCCATGGAATGAGAATTGAGCGAAATTCATAGAATAAAGGGTAACTTCTTGAGAATCCGGGGTGATCATGAATGGAATGGCATTAGGACGACCCGTCTTAAGGTCTTTCATTTTTCCTCAAAGTCACCTCTCTTATCCGGAATTCCCTAAGCTAGATAAGGTGTGTTTAAGTCCAAAATACCCAATTATTATTAATTTTTTAGTTTACTAAATAAATTTCGATGGGTTTATTTTTATCCAGGGAGAACCTAGCTAGTGAGACCATCCAATGGGGTATTACCAAGCTTTCAAGACCCTCTAAAAGCATGAGTCATCGATCATGTGATCGACGCGACTCCTCTACTAATGGCTCAGGGGTTCGGTTTAATTAAATTTTGTTTACACCCGATCAGTCTTGTTTTGCGATCATCGAGTTCGGTGCGCTTTAATCGCGCTTTCATGTTTCGTCTTCATAACTTTATGTTTGAGCGGAGCTCGGCGAAGCCGAGCGACGCGTTTTTATTTTCTGTCTGGGAGTGAAAGGTCGATGTCCGTCCGTTCGTTCGTTCGTTCGGTCCGACGGATCTCAAGAACCACTGAACCGATCTTAAAAAACTTTTTTTGTTTGAAAGCCTATCATGTCAGAGTGTGCACCTGATATTTGGGATTAAAAAATTTTGAGTGGTTAATTAGTAATTAGCTAATTAGTTAAGCTTATGCAGCTAAAATAGAGAATTTTGCAATATGTGTGTTATTTATTGAAATAGAGTCGTTTTGATCAAACCATTATAGGGTTTTTTGTGTCGAAGAATTTAAATATAATATTTTTACCAATGATAAAGCCCTATACCCTATGCAATGTAGTTACAAGAACATTAAATTGAGTACATTCGTAATGCCACAGCCCAAGCTCCGCTCACAAATGTAGTTCCACTACCGACAAGTCATTATTATGGTTTTGCTGTTTACTTGGTGCACGCAAAGAATTGCGTGATCAGTGAAGATTTTGAACTTATCTTAAAAGATTTCTGATTTTCGGCAAATGGGTTGTGTGCATAAAGAATGAGCTGTTGTGGTTTAGAGTGAAAGGGGTAGGGAGTAAGATCACATAGTGGCTAAGATATTTCCAGAGTAACAAGTGCTAGAAACATAGGAAGAATACTGGTGCAGCTTGTTGACATTACTTACAATTATATATCTAAGTTTAGTGGTGTTGGCTTAAGGAGTTAAGCTATCAAATAAAATTTAAGTGGCAAATAATTATTAGAAAATAGATAAAACATAAAGTCAATATCGGCCTGAGGTAGCCACAGTTGGAACATCCTTCGGGGCGAGTATAGCACAGGGCTTAACTTCGTGACTCCCAGGGGCGCGTTCTGCGCGTGGCATTAGGACGATCGATCTTAAGCTACCTACCTCTCACAATTGTAACCTGTTGTGATATTCCTACAGGGTGCCGCAGGACCTCAGCAAACAAAGATCCAATGAGGGGTGTATTACGGTCACAACCTAGTTCATAAAATAACACTCGTGCATTCCTACCGGGTGTTGGCTTGCTGCCGAAAACCATGATTAAAACGGAATACAACGTCATAGGTAATCTAAGACAAGGTAACAATTTGCACTTTCACAGATTTTAAAGCCCAGATTCTGACGTCATTCACAGTTGCTGATGCAATGGACGTGTGATTCATGTTCCCGCATATTTTCTAGCCCAGTATAGGTAGTTAAATTTAATCTACAGGGTGTGCGTTACATAAGATTGGGGGTAATATTTAGCTTAACTCTAAGGCCTTAGGCTCAAATAATTAAATAGAATTGCAGTGTCCTTCCTACCGTGGCCTCTGCATTAATCTCGAAAGAGGACTAATATATAAAATAATAGATAAATACTACGGGTACTAAAGTGAAAGATCAGAAGCAGTATTATCTGTTTACGAATAGGGTCACAGAAAAAGCTAGTAACTGCTGTACAAGTGCCCGGATATAGCGCAATTGCAAAGAACTCCGTATAACCTGATGCATTGTATATCTAATCATTTTACCAAAATAAACATTTTATCTTGTGTCTTTGATTTCAAAGTTCCTGAAGTCCGAGTCCCGCCACCTCGCAAGAAATAGATGTAAACAAAAAGAACGCGTTTTAAAGTCGCTGTCCCACCGGCATTCTACTGGCCACACTTCGTTCCCAACAATATTCGGTGGCGAATATCCTTCCCCATTTAATTACCGATAGCCGTCTTAAAAATTCCCATTCCAACCCTACCCCCATATTTTCAGCACAATATAACACCTGTCAGCATTCCGATTGGGTGTTAGGGGACGAGGAGAAAAGCTCCAGCTAGGTTGTATGCGATCGTGACAACCTAGTTTGAAATAACCATCGTGCATTCCGATCGGGTGTGCGTTGCATAAGATGGGGGTATGTAAACAGCTTAAATCTACTCGGCCGGGGCACCTTGTCCATTCCTCCCAGAAAGTTTTTGACCCACGTGCTTCGACTGCTTACATTCGCTTTGTCGCGACGGAGTCCGAACATCTGAACGACTGCTTGCCGAGTGATATGTCTGGCCCGGGATCAACAAAGATGTTCGACAACAGTCTAAGACATGCATCGACTGCCAACGAACGAAAGTGCAACGGCATGGCGAATTCACAACTCCGGATCGCCAGTTCGTCCATATCCACATTGGCATAGTCGGTGCCTTGCCTCCTTCAGCTGGTCAGTTATATCTGTTAACTATCGTAGATCGGTTCAGCCTTTTGGCCGGCGGCTATACGGATACCAAGCATTACCGCGGAAACAAACTCGCTCGCCGTCATATCCGATTGGATCGCGCGATTTGGCGTTCCGTCGTTCATCACCATAGACCAGACCGCCAGTTCGAGTCTAGCCTCCTCAAAGAGATGTCCAAATCACTTGGAACCAACTATTTGAAGACAATGGTGTATCGCACTCAAGCGAACGAATTTGTGGAACCCCTGTATCGACAACGGAAGTCGCCACTCATTTCACATACTGAAAGCTCACGATATACGGAGAGCCTGCTGATGGTACTACAGGGAATACGCTTATCCACGAAGGAAGATATTGGAGCATCCGCCTTCGATGTGATCCACGGAGCCGCTGCCCGTCTCCCCGACGAAATATTGTTATCACGCGGAACGCAATCACCAATTACCCATCACGGTTCGTCGACCGTCTTCGTATATCAGTGACCCGGCTGAACAGTAGCGGTTTCCTAGGTGTATGTAAATTAGTCTGTGTATATAAATCGTGTATATATATCTTGCAATATAAATCATTCGTTCGTTATATTTGACTCGATTTCATTTTCAGTAGACAGCTGTGATGAAACTACGAGGGTAGGTTTTAAAATACCCCTGGAGTTTGAATTTTCACGATTTAAATTAAAGGAATTTCGTTTCTATAGGAGAAGAACGATAAAGCTTATAGGGTCTTGAAAAATTTGTTGATGCGGACGACTGGACTAGTAAAGACTGGAAATTTTTTTCTGACCACAACTGTAAATTCACTAAGTTTTGTGCAAAATTAAATTTGGTACCCAAAGCTGCTGTGCAATACCTTAACAGCAATACGTTGTATGTACTTCGTTCAGTTACGTATTGCTCGAAACCACTAAGTCATCAACTGTTTTTATTGTTTATTAGTGCTTATAAACTAATTATGTATCCATGCGTTCGTTATAAGCTCATAGGCTAGTCTAATACAAAAATATGACGATCTGGATTTGAACACTTAACCTTAGGATAGCTAAATTTGTAGGACATACGATAAGAAGGATGCAACTACGTTTGGGTTTGGACAGTTACTAGGATATTTTAACGTAATAAATTAACGGCAAAAGTCATTAAAGCAAACCAACAAGAGCTGATAGCAAAAACTAAATGCGTTAGCTACCTGGATATTGCACGTATAGCCTTTGAAACACGTGAAAAAATTTAACGAGCATTTGAGATTCCAAATCGTATTCTGTTCGATTTTTAAGTATAGCAAACAATTCTATAAGAGCTTAGATAAATAATTGATAAAGGATTTCAGAATGACAATTTGATTCTAAATAACTATGCTTGAAGAGCATTAACTAACACAGCACTTTTAATTTTTACTTATAAGAAACTCTTATTTAGCACTGGTTTACTGTTTTCAAAATGTTTCTGTAAGACTTTAACAAGGGTTGCCGAATTCCGCTAGGGGTTATGAAAAATGGGAGTCAAGCATATTAAGTGGCAATTTTAAGACAGAGAAAAATTCAGTTTTTTTCATTGCAAAGCACTAGGTTTATAAATTGCCTTAGAGATATAGTTTATAAATTGCCTTATTACTGCTTATCCACATTTATTGATATTTAAAAAAATTTTATGAGTTTTGAAATATTTAGAATCGGTATGTTATTTTAGATAAACGTATTGTCATTTTTGTATCAAAACATTTAATTGATTTACATATATGAAGAAAAATAAATTAAAGTAATCTAAACCATGGGAAATCCAAAATATTGTCAGACCGCACGAACTAGGAGGCATCAGGTTTGTTTCTGGGGATCTGAAGATGCCGCAAAATTTCTGGCAGTCAACATATCTAATAAGACGCAGTAATAAATGGTTTTCATTAGGTTATGAAGTATCCATAATATTTTTGAAATGATTGGAATGAAGAATGACAATCTCAATGTCGTTGCGCAATCGGTGCACTATCACCATACAAACTTTACGTAATGCTTTAGACTGAGTATTATTAAATACTAGAGATACGATCGCAAAATTTATCAAGAAAAACGGAAACTCAATGGTCCCAGCAAAGCATGTGCTAACAATGTATTCTTCAGATGGATGCTTGTCAACCCAATGTGGCAAAATTTAATCGCTTCCCTTCCGCTTTCAGTAATTTAAACGCTTAATTTTAGGTTTCTTATACCTCGATTTTTTCATGTTACATGACAGTCTTTGGTTTTACTTCTCTCTTTGGCAAGCAGTGAAGTCCTAGTGTGCACACTGTGCACACCACACTTCATCGCAATAACCCATTTTTACATGTGACATGTGTGTAGTGTTTCATTTCGCTAATAAGAAAATCAATAAATTACATAAATATATATGTAACGCTTCTAAAATTGTTATTCGTTTTTAAGTGACCGAAATTTACGAGTGCAGCTTCGACGTCAGCCAGGAATTGCTTAAGATACATAGGTGTCGTTTGAAATTGTTCTAAATTTGTTTGCTCGATTAGTTTGAAACAATCCAGCTTACACAGAACAAATTAAAATGTTAAATCCAATCTGCACACTAACTAACACCTGACGCTTCTACAGTTTTCAAAAAGTTGCTCACACAGCCACACAATCAGGTAATTCTGCCAATTTCTGCGACAAATCCTTCGGAATCTGGCTGTGGCCAGTGTCACTGTGGTACACTACCATATTTTAAATCACATTCCTCAGTCATATTTTTGTACTGGTTGCCATAAAATTTAAGTTTTATGAACTAAAGATTCTTTGTTATAACTAGCAGTAGTGTTCCTTGTCAACCATAGAAATCGGGAATCTTTGTTGCTAAACGCATAGTGGAGCATATCACAATTCCGACTGTTGAGACCCGGATCGAATATGATAATGTAAAACGATGTTTCAAAGTAACTCAACTAGATATATTATCTGAGTATAGTATATACAATGCATATTCCCACCTATAATAGTTGGCCTTCAGTTCACTAAATGTGAGATAATACGCAATTTTTGTGTCAAAACCACAGCACTATACAAGACGAAGATAACGCATTATACTATTTTTCAGCAAAGATACAGAACCCAAAGTGCCGTTCAGTACTTTTGCCTACGTCCAAGGTGTAGGTGGCGACGACGACGGTTCAAACGAATTTATATATTCGTTTCTGAACTATATGTTTTGTCGGTGAATTTATTGATTAATTTATTACTTTATTAGTTATAGGCATATTAAGGTCTCAAAATCTGATTTTCATTTGTGTTTTCCTCTTTGTTCCATTATTTTTTTGAAGTATAATTAAAGTCCCCAGTATTTACGATAGTTGAGAATTCGCCGACCGAGGCGCTCAGTACGTAAAGATCTATATATGTATAGATTTACTGTAGATTTTTCAGGTATAATTTATATTAACTGTAATTTTCTGCAAACAGTACTAAGAAAATTGTGCAATGAAATCTTAATATAAAGCTTACACTTATGACCAATGCTGTTTATATTCCAATACATCGGAAGCGTAATTTGGCCTTTTATAGGTACGCATGTTTTAATGTGTGTTTATATATTTACAAGCAATGCTGTGTTCTAAAAGCTCAGACACTATAATATTTATCTTTCTACTTTTTAAAAATTTTTTATGTAGAACTAAAACGCTAGAGCCGCATTGGAAGCGCTAAAAAAGGCTACACTTGTGAAAAAATTACGATATATATGTGTGTCAGGACTGTCGGCTCTGCATGGGTGTCGTCGAGGGGACTATGGTAGGCAATGGGGAAAGTTTTTGAAATTTTGAAAAATTCAAAAAATTCCAAATTTCACTTAAATTTCCTCAAATTTTTGCCCATTTGCTATCAATTTTTCCTAATTCCTCCTATTTTTTGGCAATTTTACCAATGTTCACTATATTTTTTGCCATTTTTTGCTACAATTTTCAACGCGCCTTCGACGGGGAGGGGTAGATTTTGTTTAAGGTGGTCCGACCGTTAGGTGGTAATTCATGAGCAAACTTAAGGTGAGCCTCATATCATCCCGTTCTGAGCGATTGGCCATCGCTTGTTCAGTGTACAAACATCAAAACAAAATCCTTATCCGTCAAAACAAAATAGAGTGTAAAATTGGTGTCTAGGGTAATGCATCCAAACCGTTAAGAAACAAAGTATTGCCCTATGAACGATTGGTTCTAAAACATTAAGTCACTGATTAGTAACCGTTTGACATTTAACCGGAAAATGTTTATTTTGTTGTCGAACGAATTGTCCCGTTTAGTTTTTAAAATGGAACTTCACGTAATATCATTAATAAAACGAAATATGTTAGCGCAACGACAAAATGAGGAATGTGAATTGCCAAATTGTGCGTTGTGAAACGAAGTTGTGGCCAAGCAGCAAATATGTTCATAGCGAACAGAAATTACTCCGTTTTGTAACCAGTCACTCTGTGTTCGCGAACGAAAATTCTTGAGTTTGGAATTGGCTATTGAAATTACTATTTTGTTCTCTAAACAAGTTCTGAACATACTGTCAAATGACGATGATAGGCGGTGCAGCCTAAATTTACTCATGCATAACCTCTGTCTCATATCGACGCCTATGACTTAAGGTCTGAACTTTTAATTATGCTTTTTGTTTTCTTCCATTTTGTTTATTTTTTCAAATATGAAAGTCCGGTAGTTGGTAGTTTAGCGACCAAGGCGCCTAGTATGTTTAATAGGACGGTCATGTTCCCGTTTCCAGATAATATTGTAAATTTGGTGGTTGTCTCGTTCACTTCAACACGTTTCATTTTAGTGCTTCATCACAATTAATTCAGTTAGAGCTAAAAATCCCGAATTTTATTTCCGGCATTTTAAACAACCATGTGTCAAAATTCGCATATAGTAAAAAATAGGTACAGTCGAAGGGATTATTTAAAAAAATCAAATTATATATAGTCTGACCAATCTAATCATTCGACTACAATGACTGAGGTTTTTTTTTAAATAAACACTTTGACATTTTTTAGATACGCGTATAATAGCTATTTGCTATACTCAGCTTTTCGGCATCCTCACTGCTCTAAAGCAGTAAAATTGCTACAACATCACACGTATAATTACAAAGGTCAAATGACAGTACCGCTGTTTGAGAGGCCCAAAATCAATTGAAACCTCCTCATGTTTGCAATATATAACTTCGATCGTTCTAAATTTTGTTGCATTACGTAAAGCTGCGTTCACATTAGCTCAAAATGTGTTACCTCAAAATCCGAACATAAACTGTTAACAATCTGAGCATAGTTTTTATTAAATCACGTTTATATTATTCTTTTACATGAATATTTGAACGTTATTCAGACTTTTGAAGGAATCTATGTATAGGAATCCAACGGCAAAATAAACCTAAGTCAGTTGAACACGTCAACATTAAAACGAAATTACAAAGGAAAATTAAAAATGTCCAGCTATTGAGCAGCAGCATCCCTGCTCAAATTTTGAGTTCTAAATTTTAATATCTATATTTATCTTTTCGAGCGAACAGATTTTAATTAGGATTTTTTCATAATTTAGCTAAACAATTATTTGTATCGGTATTTGTTTTTAATATATATTATGTTTTAGGTACAGTCGTCATACTTGCTGAAAGATCCTTGTGTCAATCATACTATGTGCCTTGTAAACAACGACAAGATGCATTTTCCGTAATATGGAGATGTGACGGGAGGCCTGATTACTTTTGTTCGCCGCAAAAACAATATGGTCAACATTGGTGTGTCCATTTATCAGGTAGAAATGTTATTATATGATACTTATTGGGGACATGAAGTCTCAATAAATAAAACAAGCGTAGAAAATAACAATAATACAACAAAACTATACAATATCTGAGCACTGTGTCAATCGCTCGAACAATAGATTAGGTAGGTTCAGTGTACTTCTGAAATTCAGCGAACACGCAGAAATTTCATAGAACGAATAGGATTTACCAAATGTAAGGTTTTGTCGAAATAGCGATCATCTACAATATATATTTTTGGAATATTTCTTGTTTAGTCTTTCACCCAGAAAATTTTGGTGTCGATGTATTCAGCTCGCAGGGGTTGCTCCCAAAATATGTATTTTGGAAATATATATTGAATTAACATTGATGATCTTCTTCGGTATATACCTAATGTTTTCGAGACATTTTTGTGATGGGTGTATAATGTTAAATATAAATAATTGTTCGGATGTCGCATTGACGAGCTGAATTGAATCTGTGGCGTCAAACGATTTAGACATATATGTAATATATGCAAAAATAATGCGCCTCACAAACGCTCGATAACACGAAAAATAGACCGAGGGAAACCTTCAACATGTCTAGCACAATTCAACTCATCTGGAATTCTGTACTAAATTACATATTTATCGAAAAATGAATTTTCGAAAATTTCCAGTGGATAACCATCGGAACTACACAAAATTGGGAAAATAACTTTGTCGTGACTATGGATAAAAAGAACATTTTCTAAGCCGCCCGAAGAGCAGAGCCGAACGTCCACCAAATATTTTCATAATATTTTCGGCTAACTATATCTTCAAACTCTAACAATTTTCGATCTGGGGAGTTAACCAAAAAATACTCCAGTTATCAGGATGGCAGCGTATGTTATACCTAAAATGATATGTTTTATATGTAGCTTAAAAATATTGACATCATCGCAAGTGCGTGTATAAACAGTGCGAAGCGTGTCACAACGCATTAACCGACACTGCTTTGATTGTATAGCGAAGAGCAGACAGTCAGGAGCATTCACGCGAAAATAATTTTTGCCAAGTCTCGAACCAGTCGAAATTAATAAAAAATTTGAAATCAAACCACCAAATATGCAATAGGAAAATCAAAATAGAAATCAGCATTTGTTAAAAGGGGTGAAAAATTTTGGCAAATTGCATCGCAAAATTTCTGTAAGTGCTATATCACGGTCGCAAAGACCGTCATACATTTGCCAAGATTATTTCATCTAAAACTTAAGTGTGCAATACCTTTTAATTACTGTTAGGCAGCGGTATTTTTGTAGTCAAACGGCCGGCCGAAGGTGAAGGGCAGGCCAACGGCTTACATGCTGCTTGGTGGCAAGACGGCTGACTGACAAGAAGCTTCTTTTACTACGATACGACTTTAATATTCGTAAATGATTCTTCGGCATTTGTTCAGGAATTCGATCGATTTACATTTAAAGGTTTTACAATGCAACAACTAAAAGGGGAATCGTTCGCCTAGGCAGGCTATAACAAGGCTGCTATATTTAGTGCTAAAAGACGGCGGGATTTGAGGTGTATCATTACATCGACGCATATTGGTAAAATATATTGTGCTTAAATATGAAAAGATAGTACTGCAGCACAAAATTCTTGCATGATCGTTACGGGCAATTATGTATTCATATATAAAACGTGTTAGAAGTGTGGTTTAAGTCACTTGTTATATATACAGCAGTGAACCTACGGAATAGACCACAGAATTGCCGAGCGGCGGACCATAACTGATGACCAACGGCTTGCGCGACCGTCAACGCCAGGCGGTTGGCCGATAACTTTAGGCCGACCGACTGACGACTTTGACGGCCGTTGCCCAAATATTAGTTCCAGGACTATTAAACTACATCCTGAGCAATGTAGCAGCTCAAATGTCAGGCACCTAATGCCTGAGAAAGCGATGCCTCATTACAGGATAAGGCAACTGATTTGTAATTACTGTAACTTAACAACTAATATTCTAAGACTGACGACATGTGAGATTGTACCAGGGCTAGAAGTGAACGAGTAAATTCTAGCCTATGTGAAAAAATCGCAGAGCTGAACCGTTGTACGAGACTACTTTCATAAATCGGAATGAGCCGAGTTGGATTTCGAGTCTGACATTACGTGAACAATATGTCTCAAAAAGGCTCGGCGGACTCTACTGATTGGGTGCGATATAACATAAATGCTAAATATTTATGCGATATCTCGCTCTTAAATCAAAATTCATATTAGCGTTAGTTCGCTTCCACCGTTCGTTGCTCGCCACTGATGATAAAACGATTATTTTCGAGCCGAATCGGGCTTGCTTTTCTAACATCTCAGCCAGCCAAATCGGGTTTTGTTTAACTAAAATCAGCTCAGCTAAATCAAGCATTCTGTCAAAATTTGACAAGCGAGCCGAACTGAGCCTATGAATATTCGACAGACAAACTGAACCGAGCCTAAAATGTAACAAACAGCAGCTAACATACGGCTCGTTGTGACTCATCAACAGCTCAAACCAAAGCTATCCATGATTCAGTATGATTCACCATAAGCACATCCGAAAAGTAACTTACTAAACTACAGTTCGACCTTATTGGATAAGGTAACATATAATGCATCATTTACGATAAGATTCGTGTGCATGGTCCGAATTAAGTAACACGTTCAATTGGACTGGTTCAGGTGAACTATAGCCCATCCCGACATTGCTGGTACAAATCGACAGCCTAGCTGAGCTATTTTGGACTAACCTAGGGTTCAGCTGGACTATATGTGACAAACGAAGGGCCTAGCTTGACTGTATATATAATGATTTATTTAGTGCCGTCAGTTTTTGTTTTGAATTTGATTTAATACTGTCGCAACCGCCTGCAAACTAAATATATGGACTTGATTGTTATGTGTGGTGGGACTTAATAATGTCAGATGTCACGCAGCGCTCGAAAAAAATTTTTTAATTTGGTTAGCTACTGATTAAGTTTCATGGACATAGCTAATTTCTAGCTATGTTTTGTTCTGTTTTTGACGATTTGTTTTTAGTTTAACTAATATAATCTGGAGTCTCCATTCGCGCAAAATTTTACCAGGGGCATGAACTGTGGATCCCTAGGTCAGAACCGGGTCGCCCGATTTTGCAAGGGAATATTTTGCCAAAACCAAAACGATTAAAAATTCAGAAATACCACCAAAACGCTTCTAATGGAGAGAAAAAGCGATGCTGAAAGAAATTTTGACATAATTTGGCGAAATTTGTGGCTTCAGGACGGAATTTTAGTACGAATTTTGATGAAATTTAATGTTCTTTGCACCGATTGAAACGAAAAAATGGGAAAAGGCAGTGAACTGGGAGACCCCAAAATTTTGCCAGGGGGCTCGAAGTTTTATAGAGCACACTGTTTTGAACCAAGGGGAACCGAAAAATGCTAGGACATTCCACCTACCCCCACCAATTTGGAGAGCCCAGATAATATTACACGCCATGTAGCATACTGTTACAGGTTCTTCGTTCAGTTACGTATTGCTGTGAT
>JASANE010002017.1:0-13621 GCA_030248225.1 Trileptium ribeirensis
GAAATTCTGGGACAGGGGAAAATCGCTATTCTCTGGTCTACCCCACACCCCCTCCCATATCCAAGGCAATTAATCATGTAAACCGACAGCCTTTCGCCATTTGGGATATATAAGTAAAAAGTACATATATAATTCATACCTTATAATTAATCGCGTTACATAACATCAGATGTCACGTACGCGATCTGAATAAAACAATCAATCAACACTTCGAGATACACTTCAATCATCAATGTCCGTAGACATCCTACATATTGTTTCCAAGAAAGTCCTAAAAAGACAAAAAATTTAACTCCAGCTTTAAAGGTACCTGGAAAACGCGAAAATTTGTAGAGGGCCCGTGGATGCTAGAATCGAATTGACATAATCGAACCTTCGGCGTTTCAGTGGTGTCTGTTCCATTGATGTGTTATTTAATTTAATATGTGTTCCATTCAATATTTGTTCCACAAATATTAAACTACAATTTATGTGTTCAGCTGTTTTTGTAACGATGCCATTTTACCGTACGCCAGGAAATCTATTTTGATTGAATGTTTGGTTTTAGAACACGAGTGGAAAAGCGATTTTCATGGAAAATCATGGGTTTCCAATATAATCTTTTAGATTCTCGATACTAGCTGAGATGTTTTAAGATTAATATCTTGAATTTTAGACACTTGGCTGCTTGAGAAACAGTTTACACACGACTTACCGAAATTTTGATATACGGCGACACTCGACACATATGCTTAAAGCGATTAGTGTCATGGCTTAGAGGCTGTAGATGGCGGGAGAAGGGAGGTATGCGACGGCGTAAGGGGGATGTGGCCAGGGCGACGGAATTTTTGAAATTTTCTGGAACTCAAAATTGTCCACAAAATTGTTAAAATTTTCCCAGATTGTAACAATTTTTGATATAATGTTTCTTAATTTCCCTTTTTTGGCACTTTTACCACAATTTCTGCCAAATTTCCTATTCGGCGCGCAGAGGAAAGGCGTAAATTTAACTTTAGTGAGTCCCAAGGCAACCCCTCTACCCTCCATCGACACCTATGCCCTGGGAACACTATAACATATATTTCAAATGTTCTTATGATTCATAAGCATTTATGGTGGAGTATGATACGTATACATCTTCTCACCCAAGCAACATGTTTCCGCCATTCAAATTATGTCCGATTTTAACCCTCGGAAAATATTAGATGCAAAGCGCCAGTAGCGAATATAGCTCGTCAAAACGGGGTGGCGGCGGATCTTTATCACTTATTAGTCACAGCTAAGAAATTTTCTTTGCATTCGACGCCTGGACGGCGAAAATTTGGCGTCTGCCTTAACACTCAATGATTGTGCTCATTGTAAATTGTGTATATTTATAAATATACATATACACTGTGTGGTCACGTAAAATTTTTTAAGTCAGCGCAAGTGGGGAGTGGGTGGGCGGCCCGCACCCGACCCCGTTATATTCACCCTTGCGAAGCGCATGAATGTCTACTTTAATTCTTAAGTCGTGTCATTCAACATCAAGATATTCATTTGGCCTAGTATTGTGACATCCCGCTCCGACGCGTTCAGAATTAGCTGCCGGCTTTCCCAGCCTACTCACGTTCTTGCAGTCGTAAGTATAAACATAGACGAACATGAATTTTGCAACAAATAATTCTAGTTGATGTAACGGACGTATGTTTACAGGAGTGTTGTCTGTTTTATAAGCGGCAGTGGCGTAATCTATGCTTATACATAGCAGGAGTGTCAACGTAGTTGATGGAGTAGCTACCAAATATTTGAACTAATAATGAAAATGAAATAATACAAAGTCGGTTATAACTCCGTCTCACAATTGTGCTCTCTGCGTGCGCTACTAATGCTAAACGATAGTAGGTTGCCTATGTTTAGTGATGAGATTGGGCGACACTGACAAACGAAATTTTTTGGTACTAACGACTCGAAAAAAATTTTGTTCTTCGTGCTTTCTTGTCGAAATTTAGCAATTGCGCATAAACCTGAATTAGGACATTTGTAATAGTAGCTAAACACAGATTAGCAGTGCGCGCTCTATTTCTACGTGCTGCGTGAGTAGCTAGTTGTGATTTGTCCACGAATGTCGGTTTTCAGGTCTTGACGTGACTTAATAACAATTCAGGTGTACACGTTAATGCTTACTCAAGTATATATGGCAACGGGTTTGTTATTCGTTGTCAGATTGATTCTGATCAATAATTATTCTGCACTTTCTTTATACAAAGGTAGTCCTGTTTTGATTTTGCGATGTGAAATTGGTCGTATTTGCACTTCGTAATTTTGATGTGAAGTAATTAAAAATTGCGTTGCCAAGTAAAACGAGCAGCAGGAAGCTTACTCATTTCTATAAAATACAATTTCTGTTTATACATTAGCCATACCTCTATAAAAACATTAATATACCAAACTCGTTATATTGGAAATGATGCAGTCCTAAGAAACCAATTAAATGAAACGTTAGACCATTTTCCATACTTAAACACTCGTAATAAGTAACAACCTAGGTAATGGTACAATGTCAACAGTATCACATTGAGCTTATAAACCTTTATGTAATCTTATTTCCATCTTGAGTTTATTCCATTCCGTGTCTTGCAGAATAATTGTGCTCAATCTAGAATATAGAAAACAATTTATACATATGTCACACGACAGCGTAACCTGGTTACATAACGTTACCTAGTTACGTATAGTACAGTGACAAGTCGTAATCGTGTTACGCTGAGTAATAGAGTTACACCCTGTTACAAAAATCGTGTAACTGCATACTGCAGCGTAACCCGGTTACATGAGAGTACCTTCTTACGAAGTCAGAACGCTGCACACAACTCTCTGTGAAAGACGCATAACCACATTACTAAATATAATTTCTCAATTGGCAGTTCAGCCGGACGTTCCGTATGTCACGCAGAGCGTACCTGAGCTCACTGTTTGTCACATTAAGACTAGATAAGCTATAAAAATGTACCACAGTAGTCCAGCTAAGCTATAGGTCACCCGAACTAGTTTACTTGGACGCGTGACATAATTTGGCCCTGGCGCACGCATCTTATCGTAAATCATGCCTAACCATTATACAATGTTTGTACGATGTTAGTGTACTGATTACGGAATGTCACTGAAATTGTCAGTTTTGAATTACACAATTTCAGAACTATTAATGACTATTTTATAATTAACAAAGTAAATTTATTTATTGATGACTTCTCCAAATACGAGAAGTTGGTGGCCTGGAATTTATGGCATTTTGGTTCCACCTGGCACGAGACGGAGTGCCCCTGGATCTTACCTGCTTACCGGGCGCGGCCTGGGATTAATGTGCCTTTGCTAATTTTTTTTCTACCGTTCATCTATCCATACAAAAATGAACAATATATTTTTATAAAATCCTATTCCGAAGCGAAGTATTTGATAAAAAATGTAAACATTAGTACTATGTTAATCTTATTTATTTATTTATACGTCATGCGGCCATGTGTATATTTGCCAAACAAAAACTCTGAAAACGCAAAAAAGTGCTGACGAGAGTTGAGCACCTGTAATAACTCTCCATATAATAGATATCAATATAAATTATCAATGTCAATTACCAACATCAATTCAATCAATGTTCTGCTTTGTCTTTAAGGCGGGTTTCGTTCTTCCCTTGGCGAATCAGAGATCACGCTTGGTTGACAGACTTTGGTTCCTTAGAAAACGCAGTGAGGATGTTCACTATTCATTGCAACGATTAGCACGACCGACAGACTTGAAGTGACTTCCTGAGCAAACTCTGCACCCTATTTATACCGTGCCGGATCTCTGTCATTTGCATATTCAAATTGAGAAACTAGCTTCGAGTCAACTATAATTGTTCAAACCAGTTTTATACTAATAGTCTAGAGAATCGTCTGCTGTGTGTGAACACGTTACACACCTAATCTCTGGATTGGTAGACAGCGCGCTGGAATCCTAGGTAACGTTTTCAGGAGTGTCCCAACAAAGAAAAGAGACGAGGGGCCGCCCCCTACTTTTTACTGCCATATGTGAAAAAATTAACTCATGGGGTTATGATAAAATGAATCTAAACCACGGGTTCCTCCACTTTTTAGCTTGCTACGCTCCTGAACATTTTAATAATTGTGTCATCGGGATATTTGAATAACATGCAATTTCGAATTAAAAAACAATTTTTTTTGAAAATACGCGAATGTAAAAATTAAAAAAAATACATCTAACCCCTTTTATCACCTTAGCTGATTGCTTTAAAATAGTTTAACTAATACATTGTATATAATCGGCAAACATTTGCAGAAATATTATGCCAGCAACACAATCGTCATAGCTCAGTGGTTAGTTAGCTCAATGATAACTCAAATGGCTCGGTTTCGAGTCAGCTTGGCGACAACAGTTCCTACAGCGATGCAAACTATTAATTCATAAAGTTAATGAAATTTAGCACTTAATATATATGCCATGTTACAAGTAATAGTTGAACCATATCTAGTGTGCATTCTAGGATTTTTAGGACTGTTATGACGTGTTTGACTAATAATGAATTTTAACAAGTAGCCGCAATCATGCATGAATCGTAAACAGAAATCTTTGATTTTACTGCTCACTTGTACTATAAAGATATAGTCACTTGCATTAATATAGATAAGCGTAGATAACCTTGAGTTCGGACTTTTTAACGCACTGCTTTTACTCTAAACCACCGTTTCATTTTATGACATCGTTTAAATCATGTAATTTGCAATAATTTATTATGGCTAACCATACATTCAAAGACTTGTGCGCACGATTTGGACTGCCTAAAATGAATACGATTGAAAAAGTTTGCATGCGGTAAGCTGTGTACAAAACTCTGGAATGTACGCAAGTTTTATGATGCAATGGATATGTGGCACAGTTGTTGTAAAACTTGAGATTTATAAGCTGTCTTATAGATTACACTCTAAATATCTGCATTTATAAATTAGGCGGTATTAAGTAGATATGTGATGCTTGAATTAATTCTTCTATAGTGTAATGACTTACAATACTCGAGCCGCTGTCAGGAATTGAACACAGCATGTGTAATTCTGAATGGAAACAAATCAGTGATCTGTTTAGGAGCATCATCAATTATAATCAAATAGCAATGCACTCACAATCGAACTCCATAAGACCGACGCGGTTTTATTAACACAAAGTGTCACAAAGCGTACGGTCATTATTGTTCATCATTATGCAAGAAAACGTTAATTTTTATGTAATCATATTTTTATTTTCTACAACAAAAAGAATCAATCATGAATCAATCTAAATCGTTAACTATAATGCCTGAATAAAAAATTTAAGCTGCTTCGTCTACCATCCTCTTTTGACACTATGTACAAAACTGTTAGAGAACAAAGCAGTTATTTCAATAGATAATTCCATATTCAAGAAATTTCGTTGCCGAACGCTGGGCAAGTGAATACAAAATGGGGTAGTTTCTGTTCGCTAACACGATACACATATTTGTTGTATGGCCACAATCTCATTTCACAACCTACAACGTGCCAACTTGCATTTGGCATTTTTTTGTTGCGCTAACACATTTCGTTTTACGAATATCTTATTTAGGTCGCGAACATTTCATGTAGTTCGTAGCTTTCAGAACACTAAACTGTGTATTTTAGTTCGGTAACAAATTATAAATTTTCTAGTTCAAATGTCAAACGGTCAATAAGCGGTTAGTTGATGTTTAGCACTAATCATTATTCGGCCAATATCTTGTTCAATAACGTTTCGGAAACGTTGGCCCGAACGCTAATTTTATGTTCATTTGTATATTTACGAATGGTTGGCAAACCGAACAAGCGATTGTCAATCGCTATTAATAGAATCAGATGCTAGGAGGCGCACCTTAAGTTTACTCATCTTTAATCGATCTATTTATTTTATATAAATATAGTCGGCTATTTAATCCCAGGGTTTTCGAACACAACCCACTGCGCAATTTGCAGGAAAGGATCTTGCGTGTTTTTCTCTTATCCGTTTGATTTGTGTAGCATTTTTCTAAAAATATATATCTAATTCACCCTAGCGTCAGGAAGTTGAATGTCATAATAATTTAAAGTGACTAGGTTATTTAGGCCGTGCAGTGCCCCGTAGAGCTTCTACCGGCCTGAGCGACACCGGCTACTCACCGACCGCAGACCTCAGAGAGTCAGCATGTATGATCAATGAGCGTAAAGTCATTTTAGAAGACCCCGGTGTGCTCTATTTGTTTTTTTTGACTCATCGACCGCAGACAGTCAGCATGTATGACCAATGTTGTAAAGGCATTCTAGAAGACCCTGGTGTGCTCTATTTGTTTTTTGGACTCATGCATCATTCACATAGAAGTGCGTGCACGAATTGCACACCGTAAGCTATTGCTACGACCATATTTTGCGAAAACAATATTGTCATGGCATTACGTTATTGCAAATATAGCGCAATCAATAGCAAAAGTTAAAATATTGCTGCTACAATAACATTGACTTTTAGTGCACCCTCAATAGCAGAAGCAAAAATATTGCCGCTACCATAATATTGGCTTGTGTTGCGAACCGCCGAACGGTTGAGTTATTGCTGTTTCGAAAGCAGCTAGTTGGTAATATAGAAGCAATATGATGCTCGCTGAGTTTGAATTTTTGAATTTAATTTTCCAACATGTTCTTAAACATAAATCGCAGATTGTAAAAATATATTCTTGCAGTTCATATATACGCATTCTATTTTTATGTTAGGTTAGGCCACTTCCACTAATTAATCCGATAACTGCATGTGAAATGTGATGTCCCACAAAATAATGAAAATCAGTCGATATACACCGCGATAATGCAAGAGTAAACTTAAGATGCGCCCCCAACCATCCTCTTTGGACACCATATACAAAACGTTGTTAGTGATCAAAACTCGAATTTCAATAGCCGTATCCAATTTCGACATTTTTCTGCTCCATAACGCCATTAACGGATGCAATTCGGCCGCTGTACTTTAACACCAATGTGTTAGCGAACATTTTTAAATTATAATGTATGAAATATGAAACAGAATAATTTCTGCTCTTTAAATCCGAAACTAAATTTGTGTTCGGTGAACAAATGAATGACAATTGCTTTTGTCAAAAGAAGACGGTAAGGGGCACAGCTTAAGTTTACTCCTGCATAACCTTAACTCGCTCACAGTGATGGTGTTCTACCAAACTGGT
The DNA here is from genome assembly GCA_030248225.1 of Trileptium ribeirensis. NCBI lineage: Eukaryota > Metazoa > Nematoda > Enoplea > Enoplida > Thoracostomopsidae > Trileptium > Trileptium ribeirensis. The sequence continues at coordinate 7,208 of JASANE010002017.1, forward strand.
AGAAACTAGAAATATTGGCATATATAATTGGTAGATTCTTGTATTGCGGGCATCCAGCGAGGTACACAACAATATCTTGTATTATTTTTGCGAAAGTACACTTGATATATACAATGAGACATTAAAAAATATTATGAAAACCCATTTTCCCATAATGAGGTGTGATGCGTATGCTCGACACGTGTAATTTTTTTTCGCATAGTAAAACGAGATTTGAAAAATTTACTGCCGCTTTTAGGAAATTCTTTTGAAATATGAAATTCAACATATATCGGTTGTATTATACAAACAAACTAATGATATGTTATACTAATTCCAACGCATAATGCTTTTTATTATACATTATAAATCGGGAATATAACACTGTACCATTATATTTTGTACGCATGTTATTAAATTATTATAACAACAGTTTTGCAATTAACAGTACGCGGAATAAATTGCTCTATATTTACACTTCTCTTTAATTTGCTACACAATCACAGGGAAATGATTAAAATTTAATGCGGGAAATTTTAGATGCGATGTGGTCAATGTGTTGCCATTTTACAATTTTAAACCAAAACAGAGTCAACGTAAATAAAATTTCGATAAAACAAATATTTTTGAGTGATGCGGGTGCTGAAGATTATAACAGAATGCAGCCAGAGACAATATAGAAGCCGGAAACAGGAAATTGGTAAAGTGCGTCAAAACTCGGGAACAAATTCCAATCGATATTCGTTTCAGAAGATGAAATGCACGTTGTTTGTGCGCATTATCGATATAGATGTACATATTTAGATATAGTGTATCCATTCACATGCAGTCGCTTGGATTGGTAACGAAATTGTTCAGTCTTTTTTACGATTCATATCTAGTTTCTACTAGTATGGTAGCGCACCATCGATGTGAGTGAGTTAAATGAGTGTTTTTTGCATTCCGAGCATCCAGCGAGCTGCACATCACTGGCGGTGCCCCCTTCAGTTTGATATTGGTGCCCCCCTCCAATATGGTATTGGTGTGCCTCTAGTCTGATCCAGACCCAAAAATTGTTCCCTAAAGACAACATTGATTGTGCAACGAAAGTCATGACAGGCAAACAAGTATTGACATGTACACATGATCGCCTACAATCTAGTAATTTTACGGGCGGATATATCCACTGATTTTTATCATTTTGTTGGAAATAGCATTGAACATGCAGTTATCGGATTAAATAGTGGAAGTGGCCTAACATAACATAAGAACTGAATGCGTAAATATTAACTGCAAGAATATGTTTTTGCAATCTGCGATTTAAGTAAGGCAAGTTGAAAAATTAAATTCAAATATTCAAACTGAGTGATCATCATATTGCTGCTATGATACCAACTAGCTCCTTTTGACGCAGCAATAACTGCTGCGGTTGTGCAAGACAAGCCAATATTATGGTAGCAGCAATATTTTTGCTTCTGCTATTGAGGGTGCATTAAAAGCCACTGTTATTGTAGCAGCAATATTTTAGCTTGTGCTATTGATTGCGCTATGTTTGTAAAAACATAATGCCATGACAATATTGTTTTCATAAAATACGGTCGCTGCAATAGCTTTCGGTGTGCAATTCGTGCACACACTTCTCTGTGAATGACGCATCACCGACCGCAGACCTCAGAGAGTTAGCATGTATGACCAATGAGCGTAAAGTCATTTTAGAAGACCCCGGTGTGCTCTATTTGTTTTTTTTTGACTCATCGACCGCAGACAGTCAGCATGTATGACCAATGTTGTAAAGGCATTCTAGAAGACCCTGGTGTGCTCTATTTGTTTTTTTGGACTCACCGACCGCAGACCTCAGAGAGTCAGCATGTATGACCAATGAGCGTAAAGTTATTTTAGAAGACCCTGGTGTGCTCTATTTGTTTTTTGGTGACCTGTTATAGCTACAACATCGACAAGGTACGTTGAAGAAGGGGGTGATAGCCTTCCCAAAGAACATGGTACCGCCTGAAAAGAAGACGGAAAATGACAATACCATCGTATAAGGGAAAGTACCCGATTAATGCCCTAGTGTCATGTTCTTCCACAAAATTTGCATAATCCATTTTTGATGATTTACCCTTGTTTTCTTGAGAACCGAAGAGTAACTTCTTCCTATTAAAGAATTTAAATCAAATTCAGAAGAATTTAGTTTGCAATCCAGTTTGACTACAAACTAAGATTTCTACAGACAACCGTAAAGAGATTTAAACACCTTTATAGATGTTAGTTTCTTGTAGCAGGGTGCACAATACAACAGTTTCTAAAAGAACAATAAAATTCTATTATGAATAAATTTGTGTTACAGGAGTTTTTCTCTGAAAGCCCACGTAGCAATAGAGTTATGCCGGTGCTTCTACATTTCGTTATGCAGTTTCATGTTTATAGGACGCCATCTTTCGGTCGTTGAAAAGGCTGCTGACAATAAGATGTGATGTATATAATGCCACAGCCACATTTTGGAAACAGGAAAGCACCAATAAAATAGCCCATTTGTAATTTTTTAAAATTTTCATTAATGTTTTACAGTCGCCATCTAGGAAATAGCTAATTTACGATAGTAAAAAATGTATTCAAATGTTTTGCAATCCAAAAATCTTCGAAACCAAATATGTTCTCGTCGAGTCTTTGGGTCACGACTGATTCTTCCAGGACCAATGTATATTTAGCAAGTCATACGTTCCACTTGTCAGTCGTTGTATGTCTGAAATAAATCAAATTTTATTATGGGGATTAATTTTATATATTTTGAAGTGTTTTGAATAAAATTTTCGTGGTATCAATAATTAATTGCTTCATATCAATACGACCTACACCTCCTGTGACATTTATCAGTGGGAAAATTTTTTTCCAGCATATTTATGTCATTAGTTGCCTCTTTACGCAACTAATTGCATGTCAAACTCGCTTAAGATAAATTCTAGGTGAGTTATTGAACAAGTATATATTGAGTACAAAACTTAAGTGATGTTTCTCATCCAAAGACGTATGCAAGAACAGCTAGGTTTTTTCTGTAAGATCGTAAAACAATGCAGTTAGCGGCTATCATGTGAGAACATCTCGTATACTCAAGCTTTGATATTAATGCTGCTAGCCCAAATATTCATACCTTAATTCTGCGCCCTTTTGTCTCGATTGGTAGAAGTAACGCTGCTACGCTACACAGTAGTGCCACGGCACCATAAATACCGATCGTAGCAAAAACGGATACTTCTATAAGAACCTGAAAACAGTAACAAATTTAAATAGTTATGAGAACGATAAACTTGTTACCAAAGTAACCCTATAAAACCAGGCTGTTCTCCAAAAATTGAACTAACAAAAATCCTTCGGTATTCATAAAAATATCCAGATTCTAAAGCGGAACTGAACTCTTCCTGGATTTCCCTGGAACCTGATCCACCATGATTTTTTTGAAAATTTTGTATTACAGTAAATCAGGTTAAGTGTTGTCAAGAAGTTCTCTAATGTTTCCATGTTTGATTATCAATGATTTGAATACTTTGCCTTTGGCTATATATATAGAAAATACGTTCCGTTTCTTTGCTTTATTAATTCAGGTTTAGAATAGTTTGTTTTAAACGTGGCTTTTTGAAATCACCCAACAGAAGAAATAATTATCGAAATCGGCATGTCTTCAATTTTTTGTGGCTCTATATACAATCTACAAATTAATGTATTCTACACAAATCAGGATTTTCGTAACGCATCAATACTATATAGGCGAAAAAAGTTCGAAAGTTATGGGCTAAGTGACCCATTTAAGACAATGCTGTTAAAAACTGTACTATAGGACATAAATACCATCATGGCAATATCATTATGTTGCTTTCCTAAAAGTTTAGCGGCTTAAAACTTTATCTGGAAAAATAAAAAGTATTGGTTCTAAGCCGGGAAAGGTCAGCAATCGGGTATATAACCCATAATAAATCTGCATTCTTACAATTCTGATAATATTACATACGTTAACTGATGGTAGATACCAACGAACCGAAACTAGCCATATGTAGACAGAAAAATGTCTTGAAAAATTATGGTATTTAACTGACTATCAGATCACCAGAACACTAGAGGTACACAAAACTCAACTAATACCTAGCATATGAACTCGGAACAAAACTAAAAAATTTCTGCCGTGCTTTCAGAACTTGCCGTGTAGCAGACATCGAATTTTAGTGTTTCAAGTTTCCAAAAGCTTGATCTATAGTTTCTGCCATGCAGCTCTCCAGGATACTCTATTATACATCATAAAGGACAAATTTTTTGGAAGCAGACTTGTGCCTTGAGATTCGGGGGCTTTTGGTCCCTGATAAGAGATATAAGTCATCAGTGATAACGGACACTATACCATATTTTTCTAAAAAGATATGTCACTGAATATCAGTTTGAACTCTGCATCATTCTATGCATCAGCAGCATCTTTCAGAATGCACTAAATCACGAAATTTCAAACAAAACCGTAATTATTATAAAGTTGTACAATGGTATGGTTTTTGATCCAAAATAGTCCAAGGTAGTGAGTCCAAGATCGTATCCTCGTTATTAATGGTATTTCCGTATTAATGGTATTTTCGTATTTCCGCTTTTTGGTTACAAACACGAACCGAACTACGCCTACCTTTGCTAAAAAATTTAAGTTTGCGGCTTTCAGTTTTTAACAGACCGTCATCTTCATCTGCCCTTCGAGCCATTGGCTACGACCTCAGAATAGAAAAACGTTTATATTTTGACCGCGAATTTAAACACTGGATTTTAGTCTAAATTCAACTTGAGATATGTAGGGCAGGACATTTTACCAAAGACACATATCACCGCCATGCGCTTACACGACTGACTTTAACAAAACTCTTGACCGACATACATTTGTGAATAAACTGTTTAAAATGCTTTTTTTCCGTAAAAATTATAAGACATCACAAGATCAAATATAAAAGAAATGAAAAAACAATCAGCTCGAAAAAGTTTTACGTTAATTCATATGCAACTTTAAAGCAAAGAATAATTGCATGTCTTAGGAACTCAGCTACAAAATACACACTTGAGCAACAAACGGAGTCACCATAGACCCAAGCTTTCCAATCGCTCCAGCCCAGCCCATTGCCACGGATCGTGTTACAGTGGGATAGACCTGAAACGTGGCAGATGGAGCATAAACGAAGATAAAACACGGTTATGAAACGCGTTTAAAGTGTGCGTGATCTTCGAATTGAGATGGTATTTCGTAAAATAGTGACGACGAATAGTGACTACGTGTACCTGTATCGAAAATCATAATCGCGTACATAAAGGAAAATCGTGATTTGGACGCGGTCATTGACTTCTTGATTGGAATCTAATTTGACAAAATAACAACCCAAGGTGTACGCATAAAGTTTTCTAAGGCATTATTTTTGATATAACCTAAACCAATTTTTTGCTTTACTCTGTTAAAATACTGAAACACAACTCGCACACACGCTATTGTATAGCATCTAAACAGTAGCAAAAGACATTTGACTTTTTAAATTTAACGGTCCGAGTTTTCAGATGATTTCGTATTTTTTGGCGGAATCCAACTGGCCCTAGAGACTGATAGCTTGTTCTGCTAGTACAGCGTCAAAACAGTAGCAAAAGACATTTGACTTTCTAGATGTGACGGTCGGGGTTTTCAGATGGTTTCATATTTTTAGTCAGAAACTGATAGCTCGTTCTGCAATTTGCTTTTGTCACGAGGCGTTCATCTGAGCCCTATAACTTAAGCCAGAGACTATGTAGTCCGCGAACATTACGTTTTACTATACGTGTCTAAATAATGCTCCAAAAGCGGCATACTGCTTAAAACGTTAATTGTATATATTAAAACCAAATATATAACTTAGAATTAGTGTGAAAACACTATAGAACAAAATGCTATTACACTAATGCGTCTTTCACAGAGAGTTGTGTGCAGCGTTCTGGCTTCGCAAGAAGGTACTCTCATGTAACCGGGTTACGCTGCAGTATGCAGTTGCACGATTTTTGTAACAGGTTACACCTACGTAACCCGGTTACAGCTTTATATTCGGTTACTGCGTGTTACAGGCATGCGTAACCCAATTACACTGAAGTGTAACAAGTAAATATGTAAACTGCGTAACTGGGTTACATTGCTGTACGGGGTTACGTGCGCTTCTATTTCACGTAAATAAGTTACAACTTTGCAATGTATTACAAATGTTACATTGCAACTGGGTTACGCGGTGTAACTGAGTTACGCGTGATGTCATGGCCAACCGTAACCCGGTTACACTACTATACATAGTTACGTGCCGCTGTGATACAAAGTAACCAAGTTACGCTGGAGTATGGGTTACACAAGTTAAGACCTTTGGTTTACGAAAGAAATTATTATGAGCAACATTACATGCAAATCTAGAGGGAAATGGGGAAATTAGTTGG
>JASANE010002019.1:0-21828 GCA_030248225.1 Trileptium ribeirensis
GAATCCAGCTTAATAATAATAATAAAATATTATTCGCAAAGCGTTACCAGGCTTAAATATTCTGAAATGAGCAAAAGAGAACCATATTCACTTGGAACTGAGCCACCGATGAGGTGATTGGGCCGATAGGTCAAAGAGACTTACGTTTGATACAATGTAAAATGGTTGCCTGCTAGTGCCATGCACTTACGAAACTGTGACATTTTAAAGGATTTATGGCCTGGAGTTACAGTTTCATAGCAATTCTTGGGTGGTCGCTATCCACGAATGGCCTGACTTAGATAAAAATTTAAGCCTTTGTTAGAAAATTGGCATTAAAACTTATGCAGTCGCCCAAAAATGGCCTGTCCCCAAAGGTGGCCTGTGGGCTATAGCCCAGTTAGCCCTACCCTAGAGCCGGGCCTGTTGAGGATGCATTTCATTATAGTTTTAATGTTGTACATACAAAAAGCAAATGATATAGATATGTATTACTAATAATCTGGCTAATTATTAGTTACTATCTATAATTGTTAGAATACATATATATAGAATTTATTTCGTTTGGCAAAATGTAAAGGCAAAATTTGAGCAAAAAGTTTGAGCGTGTGATCACGCCTTTAGGCTTTGTGTTTTTGATGCAGTGTTCTGCTTCTGCAATGCATTGACACGGTTCGACAATGAATATTCATTAAACGGAGAGAACGTTTGCTAAAACGTTCACTGAATACTGCAAGGTGCCTTGATATTAATGCGTTGTATAACTCTTGGAGTACGTAGTATTTAATTTTTAGTCTCGGACGTTGTCATCGAACCTCTTTGGCACTAGGGTTACAACAACGATGCTTCAACTGAGACGTTCTCCGCGCCATTGGACTCTTGAAATCTCAGCGCATTGTTCAATAATCCAGAGATAAACGTAAATTCAAGCAATTATATCTTTTACTACCGAAGTGGCACTCTTTAGTGAAACGATCATTCGCTGATGAAATACGCTCAAAATTTGTATGTTCTCGAACAGTTTTGCTGTAATTTTCGACTAAACAAAAAGCGTTCCGTAACAAATTTTAAACGAGATACCAAAATACAATGGTTAGCAAATCACATTTGTTATTTTACTCACGTATAATTGTAATATTATGTAGCAAACTGTTACAGTCAAAGTTTTAAGAACTCCGTATTTTTTAAAAAAATAATTTAAGTTTTACCTTATGCTAGTCCGGCTTGAAACATTGTGAAGACAGCTGGCTTTAACACAGCTATAGCAAGAGTTCATGATGAATCCATAAAGAATAGTGTGACACTCATGCCACGTATACGCTGTGTGATGGCGTGGTACATTTTACCGTTGTTTGTCCTACTTTTCGGGGATGAGAGACAAGTTTGTCCTGTCCCTACCCCCAACTTTCGTCGTGTCCCCTAACTCGTTTGCCCCACTTTTCGGGGATGAGAGACAAGTTTGTCCTGTCCCTACCCCCAACTTTCGTCGTGTCCCCTAACTCGTTTGTTCCACATTTCGGGGATGAGAGACAAGTTTGTCCTGTCCCTACCCCCAACTTTCGTCGTGTCCCCTAACTCGTTTGTCCCACTTTTCGGGGATGGGAGACAAGTTTGTCCTGTCCCTACCCCCAACTTTCGTCGTGTCCCCTAACTCGTTTGTCCCTCTTTTCGGGGATGGGAGACAAGTTTGTCCTGTCCCCACCCCAACTTTCGTCGTGTCCCCAAACTCGTTTGCCCCACTTTTCGGGGATGGGAGACAAGTTTGTCCTGTCCCCACCCCCAACTTTCGTCATGTCCCCTAACTCGTTGGTCCCACTTTTCGGGGATGGGAGACAAGTTTGTCCTGTCCCTACCCCCAAATTTCGTCGTGTCCCCTAACTCGTTTGCCCCACTTTTCGGGGATGGGAGACAAGTTTGTCCTGTCCCCACCCCCAACTTTCGTCGTGTCCCAACTCGTTTGCCCCACTTTTCGGGGATGGGAGACAAGTTTGTCCTGTCCCTACCCCCAACTTTCGTCGTGTCCCCTAACTCGTTTGCCCCACTTTTCGGGGATGGGAGACAAGTTTGTCCTGTCCCCACCCCCAACTTTCGTCATGTCCCCTAACTCGTTGGTCCCACTTTTCGGGGATGGGAGACAAGTTTGTCCTGTCCCTACCCCCAACTTTCGTCGTGTCCCCTAACTCGTTTGCCCCACTTTTCGGGGATGGGAGACAAGTTTGTCCTGTCCCGACCCCCAACTCGCGGCGTGCCCAAACTCGTTTGCCCCACTTTTCGGGGATGGGAGACAAGTTTGTCCTGTCCCTACCCCCAACTTTCGTCGTGTCCCCTAACTCGTTTGCCCCACTTTTCGGGGATGGGAGACAAGTTTGTCCTGTCCCCACCCCCAAATATCTACGTGACCCAAACACGTATGCACCACATTTCGGGGATGGGAGACAAGTTGGTCCTGTCCTCACCCCCAACTTTCGTCGTGTCCCTAACTCGTTTGCCCCACTTTTCGGGGATGGGAGACAAGTTTGTCCTGTCCCTACCCCCAACTTTCGTCGTGTCCCCTAACTCGTTTGTCCCACTTTTCGGGGATGGGAGACAAGTTTGTCCTGTCCCCACCCCAACTTTCGTCGTGTCCCCAAACTCGTTTGCCCCACTTTTCGGGGATGGGAGACAAGTTTGTCCTGTCCCCACCCCCAACTTTCGTCATGTCCCCTAACTCGTTGGTCCCACTTTTCGGGGATGGGAGACAAGTTTGTCCTGTCCCTACCCCCAACTTTCGTCGTGTCCCCTAACTCGTTTGCCCCACTTTTCGGGGATGAGAGACAAGTTTGTCCTGTCCCTACCCCCAACTTTCGTCGTGTCCCCTAACTCGTTTGCCTCACTTTTCGTGGATGGGAGACAAGTTTGTCCTGTCCCCACTCCCAACTTTCGTCGTGTCCCCTGACTCGTTTGCCCCACTTTTCGGGGATGGGAGACAAGTTTGTTCTGGCCCCACCCCCAACTTTCGTCGTGTCCCCTAACTCGTTTGCCCCACTATTCGGGGATGGGAGACAAGTCTGTTCTGGCCCCACCCACAACTTTCGTCGTGTCCCCTAACTCGTTTGCCCCACTTTTCGGGGATGGGAGACAAGTTTGTCCTGTCCTAACCCACAACTTTCGTCGTGTCCCCTAACTCGTTTGCCCCACTTTTCGGGGATGGGAGACAAGTTTGTCCTGTCCCCACCCCCAACTTTCGTCGTGTCCCCTAACTCGTTTGCCCCACTTTTCGGGGATGGGAGACAAGTTTGTCCTGTCCCCACCCCTAACTTTCGTCGTGTCCCCTAACTCGTTTGCCCCACTTTTCGGGGATGGGAGACAAGTTTGTCCTGTCCCCACCCCCAACTTTCGTCATCTCCCCTAACTCGTTGGTCCCACTTTTCGGGGATGGGAGACAAGTTTGCTCTGTCCCCACCCCCAACTTTCGTCGTGTCCCCTAACTCGTTTGCCCCACTTTTCGGGGATGGTAGACAGTCTGTCCTGTCCCCACCCCCAACTTTCGTCGTGTCCCCTAACTCGTTTGCCCCACTTTTCGGGGATGGGAGACAAGTTTGTCCTGTCCCCACCCCCAACTTTCGTCGTGTCCCCTAACTCGTTTGTCCCACTTTTCGGGGATGGGAGACAAGTTTGTTCTGTCCCCACCCCAACTTTCGTCGTGTCCCCTAACTCGTTTGCCCCACTGTTCGGGGATGGTAGACAAGTTTGTCCTGTCCCCACCCACAACTTTCGTCGTGTCCCCTAACTCGTTTGCCCCACTTTTCGGGGATGGGAGACAAGTTTGTCCTGTCCCCACCCCCAACTTTCGTCGTGTCCCTAACTCGTTTGCCCCACTTTTCGGGGATGGGAGACAAGTTTGTCCTGTCCCCACCCCCAACTTTCGTCGTGTCCCCTAACTCGTTTGCCCCACTTTTCGGGGATGGGAGACAAGTTTGTTCTGTCCCCACCTCCAACTTTCGTCGTGTCCCCTTACTCGTTTGTCCTACTTTTCGGGGACGGGAGACAAGTTTGTTCTGTCCCCACCCCCAACTTTCGTCGAGTCACCTAACAAGTTAGCCCCACTTTTCGGGGATGGGAGACAAGTTTGTCCTGTCCCCACCCCCAACTTTCGCCGTGTCCCCTAACTCGTTTGCTCCACTTTTCGGGGATGGGAGACAAGTTTGTTCTGTCCCCACCCCCAACTTTCGTCGTGTCCCCCTATCTGTTATCATACCTTTATAAGTTTTGTTTTGTCTGTACTCTGTGATTTTCGTCCAGTCCTCTCCACTTTTTGTCCCAAATTCGACCAGAAAAATTGCAGGACGAAAGTTGGGAGGAAAGAACAAACGTTGGAAAGGTAGGACAAAAGTTCGGGGGAGTTGGGACAAAACGAAAGTTGGGGGGACACGATAAAAGTGGAAAACTTGCACCCCCCCCCAAAAAAAATAAAATATGTGAGACAACCAATGGAAAATTGAACCGGATCATCCACAGCGAATGCATTTGGAGTGTGGCATAAGTGTCACAATCTTTTTCAAAGGGTTCATCATGACCTCTTGGTTATAGGGTGCTGCATTACCTTCATGTCTGTGAAAATCAAAGCGAACCACCAGCCCGCTCAGTATTTATGTAATCTTCAAACATCACCAGAAACTCCTACTATGCCGGCCTATTACGTAGCAACTCCAGTATTATAAATTTAACCCGGTCGTAACAATAATGTTTATCTGAAATTTTAGATCTTAAATTGTACCAGGCGCCACAAGTTACACAATTCTAATAAATAAACGAACTAACTAACTAAACTAGCTAACGAGAATAATTTGCTTTGTGTTCTTTCTCTAAAGTCTTTCCCTTTTGTTTATTTTTCTAGAATTTTGTTGGTCTATGGGTGGTGGGCTTTGATTTGGTGTTTGTGTGGTTTTTTTAAAATTTGTCCTATATTTTATACAATCACAGCGTATTAGATTAAGTAAGCTCATTTTTTACACAATGAAAATGTAAGCTAAATAGATTGTGAAAAAATATGATAAAAAGTTTGTGAAAAGAAAAAGTTTTTATTTTTGTGTTAAACTTCGAATGTAAAGCTTGGGAAGACTGGTGAAAAGTCGCCAGGACAGGACTGAAGTGAGAAATTTGTATGTCCTAAAAGTGAGGCAAAGGACGCAAAGTTTGACGTCTCATCGCGCAACCAATATCGAAACGTAACAACATAAGTGTTGCGCTTTTCTCTTCAAGAGTCTATCAGTAATGGACTCCTAGTATCTCAGGATCCGTTTATTTATTTTAACTGTGTTTTGGGGTTTAACAAGTGTATTAAATCCTGGTGGTAGCGGAATCAACGAAGTTCCCAGTCTATTAATATCAGCAGGTCTTTGCTAACTTAAGGCGTGTTCACACGCTCAAACTTTTTGTTCAAATTTTGATCAAATTTTGAGCTCAAATTTTGATCAAATTTTGATCAAAGTTTGATAGCATCTTTTTTGCGTTTTTGGTAAGTTTGAATGTGTGAACACTGTTCAAACTTTTGAAGGATATTCCTGTAGCCAATCACCGACAAGATTCATTATTTGAAAAAGTTTGAGCTCAAATTTTGATCTCAAGTTTTGAAATACCGCAATTTTTGGTTAAAAATTACCGTCATATTTTGGTCAAAATTTGATCAAATTTTGGCCTCAAATTTTGAGCTCATAATTTGAGCAAAAAGTTTGAGCGTGTGAACACGCCTTAAGGTTGACCTATCTGTGCATCTCGAATGTAAATCAAATATATTATTATTGTTAAAGTTTCTCAAGTAATAGTTAGAAAGGGTCGTGGTGCCGATTCGTGGCTCTCGGAACTCTAGAGTTGGCGAAGCACAAGCCGTGAAGGAATGCCAGTTTCGACAATGAAACTTTGTTTACGTTCTGCTTCTGAGCGATGCTCATAACCATTTTACAAATGGATACCTGGAAGTATATATATTAATTTTCTATCATTTTAACGCTTATCTTCAATTTAAATTTTCTCAATTGTTATACTTTCTATATTAGTTATATTTCTATTCTACAAAAAAGTGACCATTAACTAAACAGCCGACTGTGACAGTCGAGAGTGAACTGCAACGTGAAACTGATATTTTTAATCATCAGATAGATTACTTACACTGTATATTATATATACACATGAATGCTTGTTCCAGCACGCGGAGGGAAGAGCAGGATATTCTAACGTCCAAGTTTTTGAGAAAAATGAAACCACGGTATTAAGACCGCCAAACCATGCTTTCCATATCCGCCTGCCACTTTTGAAGAGCGTATTGCGTCCTTGGTTTGTTGTTTATCGAATTGGACACTAAGTCAGCCAAGGAACCACGGTAAAGCCGCCTAACCATGTTTTCCGTATCAGTCTCCCAGTTTTGAAAAGCGTATTAGCCCCTGCTTTGTTATTTATCGAATTAAACACCAAGCCAGTTCAGTTTCATTAAGAGAGCCTAACCATGTTTTCCGCAAGGGCCTACCACTTTTGAAGAGCCTATTGCGCCCCTGGTTTGTTGATTATCAAGTCAGTTCAGTTTCATACTAGCTATTTAATTTGCTAATCTCATGCTATATTAGTCTCCCAGTTTTGAAGAGCGTATTAGCCCCTGGTTTGTTATTTATCGAATTAAATACCAAGCCAGTTCAGTTTCATACGTACTAGCTATTTAGGTATTAAGAGAGCCTAATCATGTTTTCCGCAAGGGCCTGCCACTTTTGAAGAGCGTATTGCGCCCCTGGTTTGTTGATTATCAAACCAGTTCAGTTTCATACTAGCTATTTAATTTGCTAATCTCATGCTATATTAGTCTCCCAGTTTTGAAGAGCGTGTTAGCCCCTGGTTTGTTATTTATCGAATTAAATACCAAGCCAGTTCAGTTTCATACTAGCTATTTAGGTATTAAGAGAGCCTAACCATGTTTTCCGCAAGGGTCTGCCACTTTTGAAGAGCGTATTGCGCCCCTGGTTTGTTGATTATCACACCAGTTCAGTTTCATACTAGCTATTTAATTTCCTAATGTCATGCTATATCAGTCTCCCAGTTTTGAAGAGCGTATTAGCCCCTGGTTTGTTATTTATCGAATTAAATACCAAGCCAGTTCAGTTTCATACGTACTAGCTATTTAGGTATTAAGAGAGCCTAACCATGTTTTCCGCAAGGGCCTGCCACTTTTGAAGAGCGTATTGCGCCCCTGGTTTGTTGATTATCAAACCAGTTCAGTTTCATACTAGCTATTTAATTTGCTAATCTCATGCTATATTAGTCTCCCAGTTTTGAAGAGCTTATTAGCCCCTGGTTTGTTATTTATCGAATTAAATACCAAGCCAGTTCAGTTTCATACTAGCTATTTAGGTATTAAGAGAGCCTAACCATGTTTTCCGCAAGGGCCTACCACTTTTGAAGAGCGTATTGCGCCCCTGGTTTGTTGATTATCAAACCAGTTCAGTTTCATACTAGCTATTTAATTTCCTAATCTCATGCTATATCAGTCTCCCAGTTTTGAAGAGCGTATTAGCCCCTGGTTTGTTATTTATCGAATTAAATACCAAGCCAGTTCAGTTTCATACGTACTAGCTATTTAGGTATTAAGAGAGCCTAATCATGTTTTCCGCAAGGGCCTGCCACTTTTGAAGAGCGTATTGCGCCCCTGGTTTGTTGATTATCAAACCAGTTCAGTTTCATACTAGCTATTTAATTTCCTAATCTCATGCTATATCAGTCTCCCAGTTTCGAAGAGCGTATTAGCCCCTGGTTTGTTATTTATCGAATTAAATACCAAGCCAGTTCAGTTTCATGCTAGCTATTTAGGTATTAAGAGAGCCTAACCATGTTTTCCGCAAGGGCCTGCCACTTTTGAAGAGCGTATTGCGCCCTGGTTTGTTGATTATCAAACCAGTTCAGTTTCATACTAGCTATTTAATTTCCTAATCTCATGCTATATCAGTCTCCCAGTTTTGAAGAGCGTATTAGTCCCTGGTTTGTTATTTATCGAATTAAATACCAAGCCAGTTCAGTTTCATGCTAGCTATTTAGGTATTAAGAGAGCCTAACCATGTTTTCCGCAAGGGCCTGCCACTTTTGAAGAGCGTATTGCGCCCCTGGTTTGTTGATTATCAAACGAATTCAGTTTCATACTAGCTATTTAATTTCCTAATCTCATGCTATATCAGTCTCCCTGTTTTGAAGAGCGTATTAGCCCCTGGTTTGTTATTTATCGAATTAAATACCAAGCCAGTTCAGTTTCATACGTACTAGCTATTTAGGTATTAAGAGAGCCTAACCATGTTTTCCGCAAGGGCCTGCCACTTTTGAAGAGCGTATTGCGCCCCCTGGTTTGTTGATTATCAAACCAGTTAGTTTCATACTAGCTATTTAATTTCCCTGAATCTCATGCTTTATCAGTCTCCCAGTTTTGAAGAGCGTATTAGCCCCTGGTTTGTTATTTATCGAATTAAATACCAAGCCAGTTCAGTTTCATGCTAGCTATTTAGGTATTAAGAGAGCCTAACCATGTTTTCCGCAAGGGCCTGCCACTTTTGAAGAGCGTATTGCGCCCTGGTTTGTTGATTATCAAACCAGTTCAGTTTCATACTAGCTATTTAATTTCCTAATCTCATGCTATATCAGTCTCCCAGTTTTGAAGAGCGTATTAGTCCCTGGTTTGTTATTTATCGAATTAAATACCAAGCCAGTTCAGTTTCATGCTAGCTATTTAGGTATTAAGAGAGCCTAACCATGTTTTCCGCAAGGGCCTACCACTGTTGAAGAGCGTATTGCGCCCCTGGTTTGTTGATTATCAAGTCAGTTCAGTTTCATACAAGCTATTTAATTTGCTAATCTCATGCTATATCGTCACATTAGATTCCGAAGCATGACCTGAGCTGCTGCTATTGTAGTATTGTATGCTCGTTTTTGTACAATCTAATCAATCTCTACTGTTTAATTGAAGCCATTAATCTCATTTAACGACGTTCGCTTGTTGTTAATGTATAAACGACGGTCTCCCTAAAGCTGCTTGTTCCAGCTTTTTTGGTTCAGCCAAAAGCTTATATTATTATGCTTTTAACAACCGAATAACACGCGGACAATCCCATGTTTTTACCGGCTTTTACATTTGTCTAGGTTAGCCCCGAAAGACCTGTCACAAACAGATAGGTACTGCATTGCCTAGCTAATATAAAAGAACCAAGAGGATTATACCGATACCAACGATGGTTGCAGTCTTGGTAGCGTTGAAACTGTAGTTGCTAATTTAATTAGATGGATGGATTTTCTATTTATCCACTTTGTTGGGAGGACAAGGCGGAGAGGTGGAGCCTACGTGACCCGCTATAAATTTTAGATCAAAAATTTAAAGTGGGGGTATTCATTATTTTTGACATGAATTTTCTGTTTTCCTTGCGCTGGAGCGACAAATGGCAGCTAAGTACTGAATAAAGCGTATCAGTTATATAATATCCGGCCCATGTCACCTCTAGGGATCGTACGTCATATGGTTAGAAAAAGGAACAGCTTAGTCCTGGAAGTTCGAGTGGCTGAAATCCGCAACTTAGGCTTAGGCTAATTAATAGTCTAACACTTATGTAGGTAGGATGTGAAGCGTAGGTTAAGGCTTAAGTCTTAGTACTTAGAGAACAGTACAGCAGACACGCATAAGCATTACATTGGCCTAATGGTGCAATGGCTAACAGCTCAGCGGAACCGCAAAAAAACTTATGCTGTCATGGATACGTCTCCAAGTTTCGCATACGGTTGTAAAAATTTTATGCGTAACAGCTCGCTCAGACAAGAAAGAAACCGCTTTCAACATGACATATTTGTGTTATATACAAACTATAAAAATACATATAGCTAAGTATGCGGTAAGCTAAGCTTGAATGCTTTTGAAAGTATGTTTTAGCAATAGTGGATAACAGAGACGAGAATGACACCTACTTTGTTTTCATGTTTGTCGGCGTTTGATGCTACATGCGTTACCACCACGTTTTGAAATGGACAGTGGCATATATATTTGACACAATGGGTTAGACACAGAGCGCAAATCTGCACATCTCAAAAATCAGGGCGAGGGATAACACTACCTACCTATGATTAGCTTTGTTACTAGTTACACTAGACAAGATTAATGAGGGAGTTTAGACTTGTACTAGTGGTGGAGGGTACACGGTAAGTCATATGTCTAATACTGGAGGGTATGTCGTGCCGTCTATAAAAGTTGGAATATAGATGCTGCTGTGACTCCACACCTTCTCATCTGCGCCCATTGTCAGACCTCAGGTGTTCCAAGCGTTAAAATGTATCTTCCAAATTTTGTAATTAGGGGAATCACACAAACCTGCATTAGCCTTATATCATAGAACGTCCGGTAAAAGCGACCAAAATATAAACTATCGTGCTGCACTCTGGTCTTGTGTACAACGAGAGCAAAACAGTTTATTGAGACCTGGTATAGTACAATAAGATACAAGTATATAACAGCTCTAGCACAGCTATCGTGCGTTAAGTGATTTCTACGCACGGTTGTGACGAGTTCAGACGAGTACGTCAGAACGAGTTTGATCGAGTTAAACAACACAACCATGCGTACAAATAACTTGACGCACGCCTGTCTGTGCTACAACTGACTTGTAATACAGCTAACTTAGCTAACCATGGGCTAAGTCAATTTGATGCACGGCTTTAACTGTATAAGCTGTGCTACAAGGATATTTATCAATATGATACACAAGTCGTACCTGTACTCAATAGATATAAAGTTAGAAAGGAAACGAAAACAACTTATATTTACAATATTAAGCCTAGAACGTGCTGTCTTGTTCGAATGACGTATGACAAAATTCATCATAGAGCAACAACGGAATTTGGAATTGGTTAATATACTGGAAATCGATGTATTCGTCGGTCCATTTACATGAATTGTTTCATTGTACACTCGTTTCACACACAAATTACGTTTTATTAATTACCGACCTGAGCAGCTGAACCTACTTCATAGCCAGAATTTGTCGTCTTCGCTCTTCAAACAACTACGGGTTCTGACTTTGATTTCATAAACGAACCGAACAGCTAACCTTCAATAATAAAGGTTTGATTGATTGGAGAATAGGAGCTAATGATGTGACTGACACGCATCAGTGTCATCTTTGAAGGCTAATTGTTGTTTGTTTGTGAGCGACGATTCGTTTATTTATTTATTTATTGACTTAGCAGTCCAACTATATCTCCTTAGGTTGCACGCTACATCGCAAAACGTTTTAAGATTGAATGAAACCGGTCTTTTCATGAACAAGAATCGTGTCAGTCGGTGCTAGAGAATATGGTGTTATTGGTGTGTTTTTTGTATTTAGTCTTTTATCTGATATAGTTTGAATAAAACTTAGAGAACCAACGTGGATTTTTATGTATTTATTTAAATATGGGCATTGAGGGTGATATTTTTAGATAATTTAGGTTCTGATTTGATTGTTGACGATAGTGTAGCTACGTTAACTGCTGCGGGCTTGCTAATACTGTTTTTATTGTGATTTCGCTAGACCATTGTATGTAAAATAATAAATAATGCTATACGCATTTGTATGTGTTGGGGTGGAACAAATGGTGGCGTTCGAGAAAGACCCCCGCTTTCGCTATATCAGTAGAGGTGCCCCGCTTGCGACTGCCATACTTCATCAAGCCGTATATGTAGGCACGTTGCAAGATTTTCAAAAGTAGCGTAGGGGGTGACCGGTCGTTTAAATTCATTTTGTTATAACCTCATCAGTTTAATTTTTAACGCTCGTCAGAAAAAATTCGGTGGGTCCTATCCCCTCTTGCAGCGTCCGTACTCGGGCTTACTATATATTATCCTTAAACACGAGCGTACTATATGTTCTCAATGAAACGGCATTTAAAAGTAACGTCGTGGTAGTGGAAGGCCCGGTCGTTTAAATTCCCTTTCTTCCATCAGATAAATTTTAACGCTCGTCAGTATAAAAAGTTGGTACATTCTATCCCATCTTGCTACATCCGTACACGGGCATACTATATATATTTTTAGTAAACACGGGCGTACTATATGTTCTCAATGAAGCTGCATATAAACAGTATTAGTAGTATATTAAAAAGTACGTGATGAGTAGTGAATAACAGTGTGCCTACAATAACTAAATCATTTAGTTTTTCGATATTTTTATTGATCTTTTTTTAAAAGAACTCATTTAACGGTGATTTGATTGATGTGACACAATGCCTGTAAAACAGTGGACAGCTAATTAACCATACCATACGTATAATTGTAAATTATTTTGAGGCTTTCAATGAACCTTAAACAATTTTAAAAACTTAATACCTGACATCAAATATTCATCCGTCTTTACACGTTTTACAACAACAACAACAACAACAACATAGTTTATTACCGGTCACGCCAGCCTTATTACATAGAATTGTTGTTTGTTGTTATATGTTCAACTTATATAACGGGTTTCTCAGTGTACAAATCTGTACACGAGTTTTCTAAACTCTGAATCGGTCATATATAAAGCCAGTTAACTGAAATTTTGATATATACCCAATATCTAAGCCGTTAGCTGTTTAGTTAGAATAAGTTTTTGTTCTGTGCTTAATCTTGTTGATGGACATATATATGCTAATTAAACTAATTGATATATACACCTAGAAAGGCGTCAGAGCTTGTTTACTTCGAAGACGATCTTAAAAATTTATGGCGAACTTTTGTGAAAACATTTTTCGCCAACTCATTCATTTCAGTTGTAAATTGTATGGCCATAACAACCTTGAGGGACATATATAATTGATATATAGCACATGCCGTTCTCGATATATATACGAAGCCTAAACTTAACTTAGTATATTTATGCCTTACACTAAGCCTAAGTTTGGGAGCTGTGGCCCACAAACCTGTAGCACTAAATTATTCCTATTTTGTAATATTATGATACATTACCCCTCGGCCAGATTATATTATAGAAATAATAACTCAGGTCTTACTTTTCCTAATAAAACACCAGCAGCATTAACAACAACTAGAATGTTCGTTGATAAATTAGACAATAGTAAATCGGATAGTCAGTATACCGAGGTTTGCGACAGGCTTTAAGGCCATCATTGTCAGTTCCGTTTGAGGCACAATTGTATGTATAGCATGTTTTTACAAACCTGTATTTCTATAAATAAAGCAGAACCTAGGAAAATCAGGGTATAGCTTAGTCATGGGTACCTTGTACTTATATATTTAGTAACGGAACTTGTGATATGTTACCCGCGTACTTATAAATAATGTTTTGATGACAAATTTTCGCTTTAACACGCTATGGAGTCGTTTTGTAGTAATACGACACTGCTTTTAAAAACTGTCAGTACCCTTTGATACTGCTGCAATCAAAACGCAAAGACAACACACAGCTAACAAAGGTCCAACACCTGAACCCTGAAAGCAACATTTAGCTGTAACACCACGACATTTTTGGGGCTGTTCATACGCATATTTGTTTTAAACCGTGGAAATATATGTGATGCTGTTGTAAGTGGATCAGTCGCTTGATCCAGGATCCATCTTTACCGCGATCGGAATACTTTCCACACTAACAGTCGACAATCTTCTTCTGATATGTGATGCTGTTGTAAGTGGATCAATCGCTTAATCCAGGATCCATCTCTACTTCAATCGGAATACTTTCCACACTGACAGTCGACAATCTTCTTGTTCTGATATGTGATGCTGTTGTAAGTGGATCAGTCGCTTGATCCAGGATCCATCTCTACTTCGATCGGAATACTTTCCACACTGACAGTCGACCATCTTCTTCTGATATGTGATGCTGTTGTAAAGTGGATCAGTCGCTTAATCCAGGATCCATCTCTACTTCAATCGGAATACTTTCCACACTGACAGTCGACAATCTTCTTGTTCTGATATGTGATGCTGTTGTAAGTGGATCAGTCGCTTGATCCAGGATCCATCTCTACTTCGATCGGAATACTTTCCACACTGACAGTCGACAATCTTCTTGTTCTGATATGTGATGCTGTTGTAAGTGGATCAGTCGCTTGATCCAGGATCCATCTCTACTTCGATCGGAATACTTTCCACACTGACAGTCGACAATCTCCTTGTTCTAATATGTGGCACGATATGGTACCTTGTGCAGAATTACTATGACCATTACCAAGAGTTGATCATGGCTTATTCAGATGAGTATGACACTTTTCGTCATTACCGTGCAAAAGCGTGCTGAACATGATTTCGACCTTCTTTCAGGGGTTCGTGGTGTCATGGTGAAAAATTTGTTGTGAACCCATATGAAACGCAGTTGGGGCATATAAATTGCCCCCTCCTCATTGAAATGCAGGGATTGACAGTGCACAGCGAAAAAGATTTTGCGAAAACACGAAGCTATATAGTTTTACCATGGATATGCATACGTTGAATAGTGTCATACACTTCAGCAAAACATTATCTACCCTTCGTATCGCTAACATCATTAATAGTCAATATATCTTTATTATTAAGACCATTTTACAACAAGAAATTTTTAAATTTTGAGAGCTTGGCTTTTTACATCGTGGTCGTTCTCAGTTATACTATTCATTCCAGGTTAGGCTTTGTTGGCATCTGCTCTTTTGACTCAAAATTCAAATTCGAAATTTCCTCAAAATTTTTTAAACACGTGTATCTAGGGCCTTGTCAGGATCTTAAATCCATACAGAACATCCAACAGCAACCTGTTTTTCAGTATAGAAAACGGTATTACAAATTTTGAGTAGCGGTTTTGAATCGGTAATTATTGCGGTATTAGTTATTGGTGTCAAACACGTTGATTTGCATATATATAAATACGATGATTGGTCATTACCGACCGCTACTCTCAAGGCGAGTGTTGATTTTCGACAGGCATTTTTTGAATTAGACATTCCTTCATCGCTCATGTTGATCACATTATTCGTACATGAATTATTTATTAACAACAATGGTATAATCAGCCTTGGACAACACTGTTGATACGTGTGCCAGCGGCAATATTTTTTTCTCGTAAAATATGGCACCGATACTGCCCAATGCACTGACGATGAATGCTGTGGCGAAATTTCGCTCACTTTCAAACGAGCCAGGCACCAAAGACATTGATTGTTATGTGTTCTGTAAACCCTTGTTGAGAAATAATGAACTGCAGCGAGGTCTGGCTAGGAATTGAATTAATGTTCAGCTAATATAACAACTGGAAGATCGCCGGATCGTTAGTACACCGATTTAATTTGGTTTGAACTGCTTTACACGCTTTATGTATAGCCGATATTTTATTGTTTCGATCTATTTTGCGATGGAATTTCACAGCATCGAATGGTGTAGTGGAACTTAGTCTCGCACCTATAGTTTTGTTGCCTTTTTAATTTGGGGATTAGCCGATACTATCCAAAGCTAAAAATTAAAGCCTTAAATTATATATATCTGGAGAACCGCGCTAACCAGCTGACCTGGTGTTATTAACACATCTCGTACCTTGCACGACACGTTTAGAAAGATGAAAACATTATTACAACTATAAAACCGTGTTGACATTTCATCCGATCTGATCCGAATCCGCGATCCGATCGGACTCGGAATAGCATGGAAATTTTTTCGGATCCGAAACGGATGAAGTAGTGCAAAAATAAATGCGTATAGATATACACGTATACGGTAGGTATAAAAGTTTAGGCGCATCAGATCGGGTCGGGGCGGATGCATTGTGAACACAATTCGGATCGGATCGGGTCCACTCTGATTGGATCGGATGCAATGTGAACACAGCCTAATCATTGTATACGCTGACTGAGTAGAAACAGCGTAACAAAACTAATTATAACAAAACAAAGTATTCTCTGCAAAATACAGATTAAAATCCAGCAATGATTTTTATATTTTGTTAGAAAATACTTGGTGATTATCAGTGCGGTGGTCACATGTGTGTTATATAATTAATGTTTTTTTACGAAACGAAGATCAATCAAACAACATATTAATCATGGATTATAAGATTTATGAGTATATTGTTTGCAGGGGCTTGGCCGGAAATTTCGCTTCGGCGACCTGGATTTGCTAAGTGGTACATAACTTAAAAGCGCCTGACGCAAATTAACGCGTTCTTCGCTTTTCTGTCATCCTTCACGGGGCGAACACTTCCGTCCCCCTTCCCCTTGGCATTTAGCGACACCATTAAATGTTGTTATTTATAATGTCTTTGATATTGAACAGTTATATATAGATATGCGTTGGGCCGGTTGTGTATTCATTTTTTAATAGTATACCTTTATTACCGGTCATTGGATGTTACAGCTCGAAGGGTTTTGCATCAGGAGTTAAGTCCAGCATCTCAAGCCCAACCATTAATGAATAGCATGGCAGCAACATCCTTTGCCAGCCCTATGCAAATATAACACAACATATAGCACAAACTTAAATAAACATGAATTACAAAACCAGTCAATAAACGAATTAAATCAGAAAAATAGGGTAAGTCCACTTTTATTTCTGATTACATATTTCGATCAAATTTTAAATCTTTAAAACTTTAAAACAAATTTTATTACTCAAACACTCTTTTATTAAACATCAAAATAATAATTTAATCATACTATGATGTCATCAAATTATTCATATTATCAGTTAGCAATGCCTTAATGACATGGGATGTTACATTTTTAGTTGTTTGAAAAAATTTAAAAATTACAAATGGTACACATGCATCCTACAACTGATTGCAGGTTTTTACTAATTTTAAAAACGCTCAGTACAAGGATACAGCGTCCCCGTAAGAGGCCATTTACTTACTGCCAGGAAACGAAATTTAGCCCCTCCACATCTAAGGATCGAACCATCCCTCAGGCATTATATATGCTCACATCAGTATTAGGGAAAGTACGCCTGAATCGTTTGTTCATTCAGTGATTTTGTAAATAATTCGTTCATTATTTCAAAAACGTACCTCAAAATAAATAAGAAATATTTAAAATCCGGCTCCAAAGTTTAGCAATTCTTACTACCACACACAATCCTCTGCGCCCCGGTATAAAATTTGAAATACTAATTAAACTGACCTTTATAGTACAGGTTACTGTTATAATATAATTTTAACTAAATATTCTGCTTTTAATCTTAGGATTTATATAATTTGCAAGTCTTATTTTATAGCAACGGTGTTTGTGGTAATAGAATATTGTTTATATTGTCTTCTTGCTAATATTATGAATTTAGCATAAATTCATGGTTCAAATTTATTTGATTTTTCAATTTACATTATATTGGTTAATAAATTATATTAATATGTCGAATAAAATAGATAGTAAATCTTGCTTCTGCAAAATATATATAGTTATAAAGTTTTAAAATTTGAATAGTGGTTCACAGCTAGGTTCACACCTGGCACCTGGTGACGCCATTGTGCCTACGATTCATACTTAAAACTCTTGAAAGTTCAAATAAATTGTGTCTTTATCCTAATTATTTTTACTCATTTTTGTCAAGATGTGACATTGTTTTCAGCCTTTTCCTTTAGAGATTGCGTCATATCTCGCGGCATGAAACTAAACGTCTTAATAATACCATGCGGCCATCATGGCTCTGTCCACTTTGAAAGTGTTTTACAAATTAATATATACACCTGAATTTTTGCAAAAGAACCATACTCTCCTAAATTTGTTTGGCGATAATTTCTTACAATTATTGTGTGATATTATTTCGCTACAATTTGTATAAAAATTAACTGAAATACGAGCAATTGTATGACGAATAAATCCTATATGAAATGTGTACTATTTTGAACATTATGTATGATTATGTCAACATAACTTGTAAGAAATTGGCCACAATAAATGTAAGACACAATGTACATAATTTGTATAAATTGTAAGACAGAATATGTATGATTATTTACATATTCTTTTTATGAAATTTCACATAAGAATTGTATGACTCGTTACACATTACTTTGTGTGAAATTACTTACAACATATGTATGATAAATCGTACATAATTTGTATGAAATTTCAGATACTAAATGTATATATTTTGTAGCACATAATTTTTCTAAGCCATATAATGCAGACATATCATAAAATTGAAAATTAGTACAAAAATAGCAATTCACTATAAACATTCATACATTAGGTGTATCTTATTTCGTACAAATATTTATAAAAATTCACACATTAGATATATCATATTTAATACAAAAATATATGAAAATTCATACTTTAAATATATTTTTTAATCTCATACAAATAAATATAAAAATTCATACAATACACATATTTTTCATACAAATATATATTCAATTTTATACATTGTATATGTTGTGTTTCATACAATTAATATTCAAATTAATACAATGCAAGTATGATATTTGATACAAATATATGTGAAGATTCTTACATTATGTCGTATATTCGGTGCAATAAAGTGATAAATTTCAGTCAGCTACAATTGTATTTTTTATAAAAGCGTATCTAAAAATTCAAACAAACGAGAAAACCGGTTTATAAAATTCCATACAAAATTGTTTTGATATCCATACTTTACCAATGTATGAACTGTCGCACTTAAAATGTGTATGTAAACAAGACCACATAATTAATGTCTGACACTGTGCACTTATATGTATGATATATAAAGCTAATTTTTAAGAGTGTATAATATACATTTATGAAACCACAAACTGATGTTACGGCTCATATCACATGTAGGGGCCGTAGGTGATATGGTTAGAAACACGGACAACTTATTGAGGAAATTCAGGGGATGGTAGCCCCTCCCCGACTTTAGCTTAGGCTTAGTCTATTAAGTGTTATGAAAATGCGAAGTTTAGGCTAAGGCTTCGGGTTAGCATACCGAAAACAGCATTTCACCCCAGTCCTTGTCCTTAAATGTTCCATTTGAAGTTGAATTAATCCGGAAATTTCGGAATGCATTTTTGTTATATAGCCATACTGGGACACTTACCATGTTTAACGTTGCATGTGATGTAAAAGAGAATTTTTTGTTTGATTTTTTAATATGATTAACGCCTAGAAAATTAACTGACGAGCCAAATCTATAAGAACTCAGAAAATTTTTCTTCGACATATGAAAGAAAACACGCTGAAGTTAGCGAACGACATTTAGGCTTGTAATTTGTGACAATGGATATAATTTTTGCCAATAGACTTGGGTGGGATATAATTTTTGGATGTCTGCTTACGACACGAGGAGGCAGTACATATATTAACAATTAACCCATTCCACGGCGAGGTGATATTGTGTAAAAGGCTTATATATAATGTTTATTATAATCCTATCAATTCTGGCTTTGCTTTCTATACTTTTCAAATAGCGAAATCAAATGTTCTCTGTCATCAATTAAATGATGTCGTTTTTTCGTTTGCGCTTACCTACAGTCGAATTAAGACGTAAAATAGTTACTTTCTTAACACAAAAGCATTATCTTATCATATTCGCTGATGTATCATTGTTCGGAGCTCACGGTTTTTGGTAAACATCAAAAACCCAGCCTTCCCGACGATGCATCATGGTAGCTTATCAGCAAATCACTTAGAATGCAAGCAAATGCTGCTGTTAACTACCACGCAATAACAATTTCCCAATCCTTAGTTTCGGACGTTGTAAAAGCATATTGTGACGATATCCCATGAACGAGGTCTTCTCATTAGTAGGATAAAAATAAGACCCAAAATATAATATAATTCCCGTCTTGGATGTTTTAGCCTACGAATTTCTTCTGTAATTGCTGGCCTTTCTGTTTTCTGAAAGTTATTGTTTTTCTGATATATAAATGCTATATATGTTAAGTTATCGATAAGTTTTCACGGTAATTCATTGTTTGAACATGTTGTGAGAAATTTTATAGACAAAATGTATGCTTTGAAATTTGACCCGATTGTTTGGCCCTGATCAAAGATAAAAGGGGATTGTTCAAGCCGATTTAATTGTTTTTACTATAATCGCAGTGCAATACATTATATATTACCTGGCGTCCGCTGAAGTGATGTAGGGTAGCAGACCTGAAGTCTTTAATTCCGGTGACTCTATCCTACATATCTATCTTATCGACCGCTATCAAGCATTTTCGTCAAACAACTATGCTTTAAATGTTAAATGGAATTCGTATAAGCAAAAAATCGGTTGAAATAATTTTCTGAAAATTAAAAACCATCGACCGCCAGGACGCTTCCATTCCGGTGGCTTTGTGGAGACACTCAGGATACATGGCCAGCCTTCAATGCCCATGCGGAGGACTTGATTCATAAGTGACATCTGTACCGCGATATATATTTTGTTGTCTTAATTGTTGATTAAAACAGAGCAACACAACAATAGTAGACCAAAAAATGCGTCAGAACTTTTCCACATAACTCCGAAAGAAAACACTGACATAAACTGTTTGCAACAATTCAAAATTTTTCAATCGATTCACTAAACTTCTGTATGATGTATGCCCGTCTCGGTCTGCATTGATTTCATTTTCATCACTTTGGAACATATACACATAACTCCGAAAGAAAATACTGACACAAACTGCAACAATTCAAAATTTTTCAATCGATTCACTGAACTGCTTTATAATGTTTTCCTATCTCCGTTGATTTCATTTTCATTACTTTGAATTCATTCAGCCACCAGTATACCATGCTCGTAATTCGAGCACAACACTGGCGAGATAAAACATAAAACCTTTACCGATAAAAGGTTGTAGGTTTGATGGTCATTGAACCGAAAACAGTACGGTCCAAATAACGCGGACTGTCATGAGCGCCCATGTATCCAGGGGTGCAACCAGAAATATCTCCACGGGAGGAACACTGAATTTGCTAGGTGGAGCACGAATAAAACGTGCTTGGCACATATTAACGTGTAGTTAGCTTTTCTGTCATCTTTCACGTATGGACTTGCCACCGTGCCTTCTTCTTTTGGCTAAGCCCCAGATGTATTCTGATCTCAATTTTATTACCAACATGCCAGCACACAATTGAACGATGGTGTTTCGTTGCGCTATGTAGTAGTCACCGAAATGAAAATTGTTGCTTGTTGACAGTCGTTGTTGTTATTTGTGTTGCTGATGTTGTTTGTACTTTGATATTGGATAAGGACCATCTCAGTTTTGGTACCAGCCGGGTCGGTCAACAATTCCGTTGGTTCATTCGTTCACATGTTGGTGGGAACGGTTTTTAAAAATTGCGGTATATTGTGGGCTTTGTCACTTTGTGTGTGTCTACCGAATATTCATTCCGTTAGCTTTGACCATAGCCGATGGTGGTGGTCTGTGGTTTTGTAGTAGCACCAAGACGGTTTTCATCATAGAGAATATCTTCATTGTCAGTTTCTTTGCTATTTCCTTTGGGAGCTTTGCATTTCTCAGTTTGGTTAGTTATAGTAGCCATGGTGGTAATAGTTCTTAGGTTTCTGTGTAGACCAATGTTTCAAACGTGTTGTCGTGAATAAGAATCGACATCTATCGAGTAGTAGATAGGCTGAATGTGTGAGAGTAAGAGAGGTGTTAAAGCTTTTGGGAATAATAAAGCTATATTTAAGAAAACCTCAGATGGAAGTTCAGTAATTGTGTAAATATTTATGCTATTACTTGTTGTAAAGTGAAAAGTGTCTACGGTACCATCATTGTATAAATCGATTTGGAATACATTTACAACTGTTGACTATGATAATTTAGTCAAAATTTTGAATAACGATGAATTTGCGCTGTATCTCTTGTAACTTTTATTATGCATATAATCAGTCGATCAATCAATCAATCAATTAATTAATCAATCAATCTGATTCCTTGCCACCGAGCAATACGT
>JASANE010002023.1:0-53254 GCA_030248225.1 Trileptium ribeirensis
GCCCTATGGCATTTGGCGTCAAAATCCGCCTATGCCTAAACCATCCCCCCTGTCCAATTTAGCATGATTTCTCTAATTCGTAAAAGTTTTGTATTGGTGTACTGGGAAAATTTGATCTGAAAACTATTGCGATTTTCTGACTCTTACGCATATTCCACAACAAATCATACACATACTTTCATCACATATGCTAAATTACATGTATTGTATACGACTCACACGTAATAAATACAACAATTTCACACATGTGAAAACTCATACATCAATTATACATGCGTTAACACACGAAATGTATGCATGCAGTAAACAAAATACACGTCACATACATATTACACACATAATAAACAGATGACGCAAGACCTATATTTTCCCACCGGAATGATTCCCACGTATAGCGGTTATAGGCGCAGTGAGGCAATATCAAATCAGATAATACCAATTCCCTCATGTGAAGTAAAGTTAAAGGGCTTCGGCCCGTCGTGTTTGGGGTTCACGACTTAATACGTCCCCCAGCTTCACATGAGGCAATTTGTTCCCGAGGCCATAAATCGCAAGCACTATTACAAGACTTTTCGATTTCGGCTAGACGTCAAAAGGTGTCTACTGCACCCACAGCTAGCTGTAGATATGGTTATACTTTTGAAGCGCGTAAAAGTCAAAAACAAATAGCGTATTCAATAAATACTTGTAACAATTAGAGTTAGATTTACAGTTAAATTTAGGGAGACGTTATTTCTAAAGAAACCTAAGGCCGTATTTTTGATCATTAATAAATGTATCATTAGGATGGGAAAATCGTAAAGGAAACCTGTGAGATTTAAAAAAAATATAAAAATAATAAACTTTAGTACGTAAGGACGCTGGATTCACGTAAATTTTAATTCGAAATAAATAGGAACTAGTAAAAATAAGATGCGACAATAATTTGTCCTTAATCTAGATAAAGGTATTGTTATGGAAAGAGTTAAACCACAAAACAGGTGAGTCACCTAAATCAAAAGTGGATCATTCTGTTGGGACTAAAATTCGTGTATTTCTTAAAATTGATGTTCCTTTTTAACCTAGCGCTCCACAAATGTTTGCGCAACAGACATTTCAAATAACTATTCTAAAAGTACATATTTGCTATCGTTTCGGGGTGTTCACGGAACAGTTTTGGTATGAGTGAAATCTGTGCCTGTGTGTAACTAGTTAATAAAAAAAGGGATCTTTAAAAATCTCTACACAAAAATATAGTAGTAACTTTTGTTAAAATAAACACTAGTCTAGTACGAATAAAGTTACTTATGGTAAAGCGTTATAATCATATATATTATTAGTATGGCTAAAATTGTTTATTAAAATTTCAGGATGAAAGACAGGAATGGATCGGTAAAGGGTCAATAAAAAACTGTCATAAAAGTGAAAAAAATAATAAAACAAATAGAATATATTTTTGATTTTAATTTAACTTTATAAACTTTATGAAACTTATTAAAAAAATTGAATTTTTTTGTTGAATATTTTTTAAATAAACTGTATGATATTTAAAACTTAAAGCTTGCTATAAGATAGGAGGACACATAATAGGTAAAATGCCCCGCGCGACTTGTACGATTTGCCCAAAAATGTACTAAATCGGTCTCGCAAAATATTTCAAGTCTCCCCTGGAAGTTCCTAAATTAGTAAACTTCTTAGATATACTAAACTATACATTATCATAATTAATACCTATATGACTGTATGTGATTAATTAGTATACTATATTGATGTAATTATGTTTGTAAATATGTATTATATCATATATATATGATTATATACATCAAATATAACCAAAAAAATCCGAACATTACAAAAAAAACAACGTAAAATTTTGCCCGGCTAGCTCAGTTACGTTTGTGCTGACTTGTAATCCTACAGCTAAAGTAATGTGGTGGAAAAACGTCAGACAATAGCTTTTGAAATTGTCTATCGATTGTTTTTGTGGTTTGTATATCTGTGTAAAAACACACGATGCGCCAGCAGTTTGTTCAACAACAAATTATAACACAGCTACGTAAACATACAACTTTTCATTGAGGAAAATTTATAAAATCGTGAAATGGCTAAGGAATAAAATACAATTTGCTAGAACCATATGATTTATACATTCTACTGTATGATCAATAGTTTTTACCGCAATACGTTTGACAAATACAAATTATACGTTTGACTGGGCTGTATATTAAGTTCGACTAATATACACTGACAACTTGCGTTGCGCTCCGCTTGGCGAGCAGTGTTAAGGATTCGAGCAGTAGCAGCACCAAGATAGTTCAGGATTAAGCTTTACCTTAAGACTCGCTATTATCTAGTTAAATACCACAGTCACCCCAATTGAAATCCAAACCCATATACAGTGGTAAATTGGCTTGGAGTTGGCAACAACACGAGGGATAGAAAAGGTGCTCCTGCTTCCCTTATTAGTATGTCTTTTGAAAAACCAGAAACCTGAGCTTCTGTAAACAGCATCAAGTATTAATAAACGTTTTGGTAATCAAAAAAAATATAATCGTGCATTTATATACCTGAGTGGACTTTGTTTAAAGGAGTGGCTTCTCCATGGAAGTGGAGGAATCGCAAAATTTCGATTTTTTTGTTTCTTTTCCTTTGGGGCATTTCCGCATGATAGATTTTTTCTTTTTTTTCTTCATGGTCTGCCTTCCAACAGTCCAGGTTTTCGAAAGGGAACATCAAACCAAATTATCTAACAAACGGGTTATAACATAAACTTATTACGATTGGTTATATTGAAATTATTCCTAGCAAAAATCGGGGTAAAAACTGTAAAAAAAATCTACAAATATTTAAGCATGTATGCCTTTGTACGTCTCTATAAGTGTAAGTAAGCTAAATGTGGGCCGATATCCAGCGACCCAAAAACAACTGTAACTCAACTTGAGAATGGATATATGTGTCGTATGATTGTCGAGATGAATATGTTCTTCGTTGCGTATTAATTTATAACTACGATAAAAATTTACTTATTTTGTAGTAATAAAATATATAAAAATGTTTGGTATGTCTATATGTATGTTGATATGTGTCTTTATATGTTTTTGTGTGTATTTCATGAGTATATGCTGTGGAACGATTTTGGAAAGTGGATCATGTGTATTACGTAGTACCTCCATATCATCGCCGGCATAATCTGTGGCATCGAATTGACCCAACCAAGGAGCGATGAACATTCAAGTCACTTTCAAAACGAAACCCCATTGTCAGATCGACTGTGTAAATGCTCCAACATCTCACCTAATGCTTCCTGGAACATCACCAATATTTTATCAATCAACCACAGACGTAATATTCTAGGGAAAGTGTATGTGGGCGAAGGTTGAATGTAATGTGAATTACGTTATCGGTATGCGACGTTGGTATGCGGGACATTTATGTGTTTTTGGCCGATATACACATATCATTGTGGCAATTATTAATGGTATTTTACGGCGATGCTGGTGAAACAACTTGATTACGGACATTTAAACATCCTCTTGGAACATTATTCAAAGAACTATCTTCAGAAGAGTATTAATGTAAAACAATAATCAGACAGTTTGTATCGATTAATATGATTTGCACAACTAACTAATAAAAAAATCTTTATAAGTATAGATGACACAAGTATAAAAAACAAAGAAGTCTGTGTCTTAGTCTCACCCCTACGATAAATTTATTTAAAATTTGAGGACAAATTTACTGTGGCGGAGGGGTAATGTAACGATTTATGGCCTCGGGAACAAATTGCCTCATGTGAAGCTGGGGGACGTATTAAGTCGTGAACCCCAAACACGACGGGCCGAAGCCCTTTAACTTTACTTCACATGAGGGAATTGGTTTTATCCGATTTTATATTGCCTCACTGCGCCTATAACCGCAATACGTGGGAATCATTCCGGTGGGAAAATATAGGTCTTGCGTCATCTGTTTATTATGTGTGTAATATGTATGTGACGTGTATTTTGTTTACTGCATGCATACATTTCGTGTGTTAACGCATGTATAATTGATGTATGAGTTTTCATATGTGTGAAATTGTTGTATTTATTACGTGTGAGTCGTATACAATACATGTAATTTAGCCTATGTAATGAAAGTATGTGTATGATTTGTTGTGTTCATTATGTGTAAGTTATATGGAATATGTGTAAGAGTCAGAAAATCGCAATAGTTTTCAGATCAAATTTTCCCAGTACACCAATACAAAACTTTTACGAATTAGAGAAATCATGCTAAATTGGACAGGGGGCGATGGTTTAGGCATAGGCGGATTTTGACGCCAAATGCCATAGGGCACGTTGGAGATAATACATGCCAAATTTGGCATCATTTGGCCCACCCATTAAGAAGTTACGAACCTCATCCCCTCGGTCATTTCTGGCAATAAGATTTTCATAAATTCGTGCAATTATAACTTTGGAGAGGGTTTAAAATAATATAAAATTGTAAAATTTGTGTGCCAGGGCTATAGTTTAGGTACCTATCGGATTTGAGTGTAGCCACTGGGTGCCTTAACTATTACACTTACATTAGCGTAAATGTAAGTGTATTTCTGCTGGATTTTCGCGAAAATTGTTTTGAGTTAGGGATTCCGAAAATTTCATAAAAAGGGTCTCTCTAACGCAAAAATTAAAACTTATGTTAGATAGCGAATTTCACAGTTCCAAGAATTCATAACCCGGTTGGCAACCGTTATATTAAAATCTAATGGTTTAGAGAGATTTTAGAACCAGGTTTTTAATCGAGTTCCTAGAATGAGGGCGTTGAAAGATTATTTAAAGGTTTTGCATCGTGAGCTTAGGGCCTTAGTTTGCTCATACAATCGGGGAATCAACAATCGCAATTTACGTGATCGTACAACCAGTGTATTTTGCTATATTTCCTGTGTGGATTCCACGTTTAATGTAAGTGTTCCTTTAATATTTATTGGTATATATGTATATGTATATTGGTAGTTGTAGTAATAAATCTTATGGTGAAGTTAGTATCTCAATTGAAGGATCACACACAAAGCTAAACAAATTATGTTGTAACTACATCTTCTCAGCTGTATACACCCTAACCAACTTTAATTTACAGGCTTAGCCAGGACTCACGCGGGCTACATATACATCAAACACAAAGATTGTTACAAATGATCACACAATATGCCCACTTAATGAAATTACGCTTCGAGATACTAGTATTAGTTCAGTGAATTCATTTTACTACAAATATTTGACAAACTCTACAGCATTATTGTACATACCTATATTCAGAATAATATGGGCTGTATAATTGATGGGCTGAAGAACACTGCACAAAATAAAAAGATATATGACTGAATAGACGGACCCAGCTGAAAGTACAGTGCTTTTGCGGCGTTTACGTTATAAAAGGATCCCCCATGTGAAAATTTTGTCCCCCAATAGTCTAGACCACACCATCTAGTGATATAGAATATACATACACTATATAATGAAATCGGTGGTGTACGAGACACTATCAACTTAATTATAGCGGCTAAATCTACCTAGTGTTTAATACTGAGGGTGCCAAAAACACCATCCACAAACCCAGTATATAAGGAGTGTAAATAACATCATGGTGTTGCTGATACCATATAAATTTTATGCTGTAGCTCACTATACTATTATCGACATTACAGTACCTATGTATACTAAAATAGTACAGTACCTACTCTTAAAATACCACCAGAAACATCATGGTGTTCACGATACCGCATAATGGATGGTGGCAGGAACCATCAGAGAGGAGAACATTTTCACATGGGGGTCCTTTATCACCTAAACCCTGAATTATACAATGGATTATGTTTTTATGTTCATTTTAACTAAACTTTTATCAACCAACATTACATTGCATATGGCGCGAGATATTTCGAATTGGCTAAGGAGAATAAATTTTAATATAGTATAACAATTCTTAATTTGTGCTTTGGTTTGGTAATTTTGATTGTATTTAAACGAATATAATATGTTTTGTAATGTCATCTCAGTAATCCATTCCTCTGTCAACATTAGTATACAGTGTAGTAGTATAATAGCAATTCTCAGTTGGCTCATTTGTGCTTTGTTTTGCTAATTTTTACTGTCTTTACACGAATAATAATGTGATTATTAATGTCGTCCCAATAATCTATTCCTCTGTCAACATTAGGAGTTTAGCTGCGTGGTGTTATATAGGTTGCAACATATTAACAATAATAATTTATTGTTCAAATCAGATGATAAGAAAGTGTGTATTTGAATGCATTGTAAATGCAAAGGAAAATTACAACCGCAGTAACGAACATTACAATACCATAATACATTTTATTTCATTATACAAAAGACATAATCTTTCCAAATTTTCATGTTCTTTTCGAAGTCGTTGTTCAGTACTTTCGTGCAAGAACATGGGCACAACCTTCAAACACATTGTTGCCCTCTGCGTATTCATAAGTTTACAAAACCTATGGTCGTATCTAGGCGAGCTTTAGGTAAACAATTGCAAGTTTTGTGATACACAGAAAATGAACAAAGGACGATGCCACCGACACAATGTGTTATATACTATCTTGTCTTTGACACGCTACATTTTTAAATATATTTTTAAAAATGGGAAAAAATTAATATACTGAAATTTGAAGCTATATAATCAATGATGTATCATGCGGTACAACATATCATTAACAGTTCTGCATGCGATGCCTAGGCAAATCTTTAGGCAGGGCCGGATTTACAAGTAACCGGTAACGTCTTCTGTTTCTCCTGTCGTCTTATGTCTCGTGTGTTTTCTGCCTTGGCAAGGTAAGAGGGCTTCAGCGACTGGTCGAACTGCACAAAAGTTCTGGCACTTGACGAGGCGTCTTTGAATCATCCACAGACATTTGCTGATATGCAAAGCACGGACGCTGGGAGAACGATGGATTATTCGGTGACGTAGCACATTACGGCGGAATATAAGTACTGATTTAACGGTTCTTCAGCGTGGAATAGAAGTGCTAATGTTTCTTGCAGAACGTGGTTTCGCACTTATAGGTGGCAACTAGATTTATGAATCTGAAAAAGACGGAAACTTCCTAGGAATTATGGAGCTTCTAACCAAATTTGATCCTTTTACTGCTGAACACTTAAATCGATTAGGAAATAAAGGTAGCGGTCATCCTAGCTACATCTCATCAACGATTGTTGACGAAATTGTCATTGCAATAGAGAAGGAAATCATAAATGTCATTTATGACGCGGTTCGCAATGCCAAGTATTCTTCCTTTACCATGGATTCAACACCGGACATCAGCAATTCCGATCAGATGTCCATAATTTTGTGATATGTTGACCGTTGCGGAGGCTCAAAGGAGCGCTTCGTCTGCTTTGTACCGATCAAAAGCCGCTATGTGCAGAATTTATTTGACACTGTCATGGAGCTCTTCAACAGACTGGGAATCGACATCCAGAACTGCCAAGATCAGAGTTATGATAACGCCAGCAACATGTCGAGACATTACAACGAACCCAGGCCAAGTTAAAGGAGGCATCTAGCTACTTATGTTCCGTACACTGAACATTCTCTTACTTTGATTTGCATTGAGTGTGCCCAGTGCTGCCTAGACGGTGTTAAATTCTTTGACTTTTTGGGTGAGCTCTATACATTTGCAACTTGTTCCGTATCCGGCTGACCTCAGCTCCGACTGCTATGACGAGTTTGAACAGTTTCGAAACTAAATTCATTGTAAGGATACCTGCTCCGGATGCGATGATAACTGCAAAAAGCACTGCCCTCTATCCTCCTGTCGTACGTGTCCTCGCGAGGCGCTGTCATTCCTAATGGTAGATTCGTTTCTGTCGACTGCATTTCTCAACGTCACGACAGTGTTGAGGGTTTATATGTGCTGGTTGTAACCGTTTGCGGAGCAGAACGATGCTTCTCTCGCTTGGCATTGATCAAGAACAGTCTAATATCCGCGATGACTAGACGATGTAGCCATATTGTCTATCGAGCACGACGTGACAAACAATTTGGACTGCGAGGACGTCATCCACAATTTTGCGAAATGGAAGTCTAGACATGTGGCGATCTAACGTAGCAGTTGTTGTGCGCGTTTGGGCTCCAAACGGAAAGGAAGCAGTGCAAAATTCGGAACGGTGATTTAAGCGTTAGGGAGGTACGAGCAAACAGTGAGTCTTCATCTAGGCAAATGAACCTTATATAAATAACGGATGGATTAGGACGGTTGAGAGTACGGTTAAATTTTGCACTGTTTCCTTAGGGGAAAGCGGCAATGAATACTCAAATCATGTATTCATCATCATGTGGTGGCAGCGTATCTATATTTCGAGACATATATCTCGAGATAGAGGCTTCAAAGCAGAAGGCTTCAGCATCATAAAGAATGCTTGGAGAGTGACATGCATTTCGAGCTTTCGAACCATGCGCTAACTTTCAACCAATACCCCAAAAAGTGAAAAGTTCAAAATTATTTACAAAGCAAGGTTTTTCTTGTTTAGTCGTGGACTAAGGGATTATAGAGTTATTTAACTCATTATGCAAGTTAGTTTCATTATTAACATGGTCCACACCAACTGCAGAGGTTTTCCATTTTCCCATGGAACCTTTTCCGATATTGTCAACCATGAAAATATAGTCAGCCAGTATATTTGCAAATTTGAAAATCCAGGAAATAAGAAAAGTGTATTTGAGAAAATTAAGGGAAATAAGCAAAATGTGTACACTGTACGCTGCGTACCAACAATTTTGTCGGCTAAAACGGTATGTCCTTGAAGGCGACATTGGGCGTGATTGATTAATGTGTCCTGTTTGGGACTGCTTGATGGTGTTTTAAATCGTCTTTGGGGTCGCGTTCATCATATTCTTTCACCAGCAGTCTGGAGCTGATTACTATTAGAGGTTGAACTGTATGCAAATTTCGGAATCACAGTTGTGTTGGTTACTGTCGGGACTGAACCGTGTTCTAATCACTTCTTTTTGGTTCAGTAGGTGACTTAGCAATATTGAAATAATGAGATGTTTTTGCTCCAACGTGATAGAACCATTTTTGTCACAGACGTCAGGCTGCCACATTGTTGCGTTGGATCTTGTTTAAACAGTGGATCGTCGTGCCTCTCTTTACTATCGTGCAGTGGTATGCATATCAAAATTCATCGACAACTCAAAAACTATTTCACCTAGCCACTGCTTTTGCTTTAATATGTGTTTAATGTCATTTTAATAGTGTTTATTAGGAATAAATTCAATTTCTGTGTGACGTTATTACTGATCCGCCATGCAAAACCTCCGATTGTTAGCAATACTTTCCAAAATTACAACGCAAATTGTGTAAATTTCATAAAAGCTACTCAATTTATGTTACAATATTTTCTAAAAGTCACACTATTGGTGCAGCAGTTCCTCTAAAAGCGACACAGTTTCTGCAGCTGGTGCCTTCAAAAGTTTGCAGCAGTGTTTTGGTCAAGCTCAAAGCACTTCAGCCACATCCTAGCAAATAAAGTGGGTGACAAGATCACAGGTCGGGTTAGATACACGCCTAGTCGCGGAGTGGGATACACGTTTTAAAAACGATGCTACGAGGCATGAAATTAACCCTATCTTATATAAATTGAAACTAATAATGCATAGTGCAACGGTGAAATTTTGCAACATGCAAAATTAAGTGAATTTTTTATCAGTCGTGGCAAACATAAAACTTGTAACACCACGGGGCCATACAATCATGGTATGTACAGCTCAATACAACTCAAGCGTAAAGACTAACTCAGCGCCGTCTTAAGGTTTTCTGGTAAACTTTGCATTACTGTTAGAATGTTATGGCTCACAGATTGGCGTTAAATCAAAAATAAAAAATGGTCAGGGGATACAGTCAGGAGGCGTACAGGTCGTGGAGGTATAGCACAAAGCAACTCAATCGTTTGGTCCTTAACTGAACGACGCACTGGGATTTCTTAGTAAACGTTTCAGTGTAGACAGGGGTCCATTGTGTATATCGAAACGTGTAATTAAACACATAATAAGTATTTATTTACCAGATCATCGTCACATCCGCTTCATAAAGTGCGCAAACTGGCTTCAACATGGAAGTATAGATATGTGTTCTTACCATTATAAAGGTAGTGGATACCTAAATTATATTTTCATATCACAGTATTAGTTGGTACCAGAGCTAGTTACTGAGGTATCGAAATTCCAGTGTCATGTTTGTTTACAGCGAATATGGCCTTTTTATCCAACGTCTACCTCCCCGACCACAACATGCTTACGTAAAATCACATATGTCATACATAATATTATTATCACACTTATGCATATGTTAGTATATATTCTTCTGCATCCATCTATCGCTACTGATGTGGGGGCCCAGAACCCGTTTGATTCGCAATCTTTAGATTACGAACCGCTGCGTGCTCGACCATGACCTGCATAGGTGCTCGTCGCCAGCGTTTCCAGGAGTTGTATCTCAATAGCGGCTCCACCTGCGCCAGGACTACCTGTTTCCAGATTGTAAAGGCTCATTCTCTATTAGGTTGACTTGTGTTTTGAATAACATCGATTTGTATATCTATTTATACCTCCACTTCCATTACATCCAATATTCGCCTCCGCGTTTCTAATCCCAGCCGACCGAGTCAAAACAGATTGGTAGCTAGCCTAGCCGGATGATTGAATGTTAGATCGAAGCTCAATCAGACAGAACTAGAACTGAGTCAACCTGAACAGAACCTGATATAATCTCGGAACATTCCATCATCTAACATGTAAAAGTTCTGGTCCTCCTCAAAATTTAAATACCACGCATGAGTTTTAATGTACAAGATCAGAAATACCACGTTATCTTGTGTATGATAAGAAACAAATTTTCCTTCACACTATGTGACGGAACCCAGGTAACCATGATGGGCAATACATTATATCGTTAGAAAAAAACAGCTTAGAGCAGAGGGTTGGAAGGCGCCACTCCCCCCCCCCAACTTAGCCTTATCCGTAATGTATGTCTCGTATTAGAACCTTAGGTTAGGCTAAGGCTTAGGCTTAGTATGTGGAGAGCGGCATGGCATGCATCATAATGTGGCCCCTCAAGTTTACCTCCATAGCAGCGAATGATCTGTATGCCTTGAACAATGTGAAGCATTAATTATTGAATCATAAACCGAATCGGTTCGTTTGCTGTGGATATTGACGATGAAAATAGCATTTGCTGTGATTTTTGCCATGAAAATTCTTTGCATTGCTATTTCGTTGAAAAATTTCTGAACAGGAATAAAGCCAGCGGCAAACTTCCGCCTTTTAAATTATACAGGTTTAGTGCTAACATAAGAAATAATAACAATGCTAAGATCATGTAGGCTATAGCTACGTGTACAGGAAAATATGTATGAAATAAACAGGCAGTAGTTGCGGGCGGGAGCAGCAACATTCGCTCCGTTTTGCCACAAAACTTGTAAGAGTTGTCCAACTATTAAGTCAATTTCTTACGGAGACTTTCGGTTGCTGGATAGATGCCGCTTGTCGACGGTGTGCCCTTATGGATATCACACATTATTACATTTTGGAAAGGTAACAGTGCGCTGCACCGCAGCTGCAGAAAATTTTTTCACATGGCCATTACTATCAGTATTCTTTATGTACGCGATCAGTAAAATGCTATGATAGTTAGCAAAATAGCGACCGCGAACATCACCTACATGATGCTATGTCGCAAATCTTTGTTCGCGTACATAATGCAGAATATTTGTTCGCGTACATTCATCGAGTTTACGATCCTGAATGACTTTCCAAAATATTAGCTCAAGTGTACGCACATAATGTGGGCTCACGCATTGTATTCCGGTAAGCCCATTAAGAGGAGACTTCCATCAAACAGGACAATTTACGTTGAGCTACTTTGTATGCATAATTATGTAACTTTTGTCAAACGTTTCTAACTAACTCAGCAATGGCGGGCAGATATGTTTAATGTAATTTAAGCTTTTCAACCCAATGGCTAGACAACTGTGTTTAGCTGTACAAATTGTACTACTATTTGTATTAAATATCCCTATATATTTATATTTACAAATATACCTGGGCTTATCCAGATAATCTGCTTTTAAATATTCATCCTATCAATTTGCGAAATTATTTTGAAATATGAATAATATAACTTTAACTGCCAAAATCATAAATCATAAAGTCCGTCGCCTTAGTGGGTAGGTGTTTCCGGCGAGAGAGAGGGGGTGTAAATTTGCAAAACTTTCCGGAAATCAGAACTGGCGCCAATTTAGGTAAAATTTTCCCCAATTTCGTTGTATTTCTGTAAATTTCCGATTTTTGCTAAAAGTTTCACATAAGTTGTGATAATATTTGCCAGATTTTTCCAGTCTTTCCAAACTTCCCAAAATCTTTCCACGCGTTTTAGCAAGAAGGGCGATGGCGGGGCTGAGCGTTTATTGTTAAATATGTCCTGAGGAGTAGCATACGAGCTTTAGGACGGGATAACTCACCCATGCGCACATATGGTTAAAATATGAATGAAAGCGAGAAAATGTAAGAATTAAAAATATACAGGAAGCACTAATTGAATACGAACGTATACATAATAATTTAATGGTATAAAGTCGGCAATTAAGCTTTCAATGTTTACAGCATTATTGACTTGGCACACAGAGAGTAAATATTGAAAAGTTTAGTTATTGTAACAGAATCAAACAAACCGCTTTATAATTTAGTGATATAACTGTCAACGATGCTGTCAAAATTTACATCACTTTTTCAACTTGATACACCGGAGTAAATATGGAAAAATTTAGTTATTTTAAAAATATTTAACTTACACCATTATTGACTTGGCACACAGAGAGTAAATATTGAAAAGTTTAGTAATTGTTACAGAATCAAGCAAACCGCTTTATAATTTAGTGATATAACTGTCAACGATGCTGTCAAAATTTACATCACTTTTTCAACTTGATACACCGGAGTAAATATGGAAAAATTTAGTTATTTTAAAAATATTTAACTTACACCATTATTGACTTGGCACACAGAGAGTAAATATTGAAAAGTTTAGTAATTGTAACAGAATCAAGCAAACCGCTTTATAATTTAGTGATATAACTGTCAACGATGCTGTCAAAATTTACATCACTTTTTCAACTAGATACACCGGAGTAAATATGGAAAAATTTAGTTATTTTAAAAATATTTAACTTACACCATTATTGACTTGGCACACAGAGAGTAAATATTGAAAAGTTTAGTAATTGTAACAGAATCAAGCAAACCGCTTTATAATTTAGTGATATAACTGTCAACGATGCTGTCAAAATTTACATCACTTTTTCAACTAGATACACCGGAGTAAATATGGAAAAATTTAGTTATTTTAAAAATATTTAACTTACACCATTATTGACTTGGCACACAGAGAGTAAATATTGAAAAGTTTAGTAATTGTAACAGAATCAAGCAAACCGCTTTATAATTTAGTGATATAACTGTCAACGATGCTGTCAAAATTTACATCACTTTTTCAACTAGATACACCGGAGTAAATATGGAAAAATATATTTATTTTAACCGAAATATGGAAACTTTATAATTTAATGGTATAATATTTAATGTCGCTGTCAAAATTTGCATTATTATCGGCTTGGTACATTATAGTAAAATATTAAATAATTTTGTGATTTTGAGAGAAACACGGAAACCGCAGTAATTTAATGGCATAATAATTGTCAATTATGCTGCCAAAATTTGCATCATTATCGGCTTGATACATAGGAGCAAAGTATTGAAAAGCTAATATGTTAGGATGAATTTCGATAATAATTGTGGGCGAAGATGCAGTGAGTTAGCGGTGACAACGGCCCGGCCTGTCGGAAATTTAGATCTGCACGGCTCGAACCAGCTACATTGCGGCCAAGTCAAGCACTTTACAATTGAGTGTCATCCCGCTCGACATAAAATAGCTAAAGTTGGCATGTGTCAACAAAACATACTTATAGGTTTTCTCTATATAAAACCAAAAATTAGGGCAAGAACGCAGAATTTCTGGTTTTATTACTTAAATTTTAGCTGCTATTCAACACCGAGTTTTCATTGACGTTGTGTGTATCCGGGTTGTTTTTAAATTGATAAAGCTGTGTTGATTTGCTATAGCGTATTGTGACAGCAATGATTGTGAACGTGCATCACGCACCCATGCATTGCAAATTTGAAGCTTTAATTTTCGGATCGGTCATACCAGTAACTCATGTGCTATTTCAATCAACTGTTGGCTCGTGAAACAATAGCCGTGGGCTACGAAGTTATTTCAAAGACCCTCAATACACGAGTTGTTTAGTGGTTTTTAGATAAAAATGCTGGAGTTCGAAAAACTAGATTTTTAACTATAGGTGAGAACGAGTCGAAGGTTGTCGGCCTAACCGGGTCCGTTGAAATTATAGGAGTTGCAAAATTTCGCACGTGATGGCTGAAATATGTAGGATAAGCAGAAATAATACCACCCTCACAAACTTGATTTACAATATTCATGTGTGAATTATATTTAATTTCGCAAAACGGTTTTAGATAATCGAGCAAAATTTTGATGTTGAATTCCTGTTACGACCCGTAATAATTTTATTACAGATACTGTTGTGCTGCATCGAAACACTTTCATCACCTATAATGGCATTCTTTTTGTTTCCCTGTATTTCCGGCGGCTGAGTGCCGGTTCCGATGCCAGCCTTAATCCCATAGCTCGTCAAAAAATTGTACCGTTTTCGATGTTGTTCAAGCACTGAAAAAACACCAGTGGATTTCGTTCGAACAAGCTCGCTACGAAGTTTCCGGTGCTCTTGTTGTTGTTGCTGTTGAGACTGTACTACATGAGTTAGTCTTGAAGATCTTTTGGCATCAATAATTGGAGTGGAACAAATTCTTCCAACGCTGATCCCTGTTTCGTGATTAAGATTCGTCCGTGCTAAAGGATTAGATTTTTTAACCTGATAGTTATGGTGATAGCTTGACTTCAGTACTACCCTGTCATGTTTATATACAACGATTTGGCTAGACTTTGGGTCAGCGTCGCAGACAGCCACACCAGCACTACGGTTACTATATTGGCTAATGAACGATTTCATGTTTGAAACGTGCTCGGACGTTGCTGTAACTGAAGAACCAATTCCGATAATATACTCGTTTTCCAAACCTAGAATGATATAATAGTTGTTTTAGTGAATATAATAAATATTAAATATAAATTCAAGTATACGCTGCTCTGTTTATAGGCGTATATAGTTTAAGTCTACGCATTAACCATTGCAATTGCTTGAGTCCTCTCTCAAGCCACCCTTCACCATTATGTTTATTTTAAAAACGTTACTT
The DNA here is from genome assembly GCA_030248225.1 of Trileptium ribeirensis. Taxonomy (NCBI): domain Eukaryota; kingdom Metazoa; phylum Nematoda; class Enoplea; order Enoplida; family Thoracostomopsidae; genus Trileptium; species Trileptium ribeirensis. Next base: position 15,361 of record JASANE010002023.1, read on the forward strand.
CGAACAATCTTGCACTAGTATTTCATACTTCAAATGCATATTTAAGGATTTGTTATTACAAAACCTTGTCGCTAACTAAGAAATTGATGATAGAACTTACCTAATACAGTTTGAAAAAAATGACATTTCTTAAACCAACCAAAAAAACTAACCAAAGATTCAAATAGACGACTGTTGTATTTTCGGCACGTAACATGAAGGTTCAGAGTTTCCTTATGAAGTTAATAGAACGGAATTTTTTGTCCCAAATTGAGCTTTGATTAATAACACTTTAGCTTTTCGGAGAAGTGTAATGCTCATCGTGGTAACCTATTGAAAACCATGAGCAACTCAGCACGGTATCAGGCACTAAAGATTTTCCGAAATAAATCACAACATTAGCTTATATGTAGTGATAAAAATAGTTAACAAACCGTTATTTTTATTAAATTAGGAATTACAACTTCTACAGTGAAGCATGCTCTAATAAAGATATCTTGTGTAAAATGTGCCGTGACTGTAACGATACTCTTGACTTAACACTGTGTTGCAAACTACACAAAGGGGTGCATCTCGACAATTCAGGTATGCGAAAAGAATTAACACATCTTCAAATCTTGCAAACATTGAATGAATCCACAAATTAACCCAGTTTCAAGCAAAATAGCAAAATGTTAGAGCATAACCAATTTATGGCTGAAGAAGTAGCTCCGGTGGAATATTTTATATTTCGTATACAAATTTTATATCAATGTAAGGTACTGTTTTTCTCGCCGAAAATTTAGCATTTATCTAGATAAGGCATCCAAGTCAAACTAAGAATCGGTATGGCTGAAAAAAGAACCACCTGGTAAGGTAAACTCGAGACATCAGAGTGACAAAATCAGTTATTTTATGACAGTTGAACAATAAACTAGTATGTTTTATGGTACAAAACACCCGAAGATAACGTGGTAAACTGACATCGATATTGATAACATGCACGTGGTATCTAACCATGCAGATGCCGATGAGTGAAATTTATCGAAATGGAAAGCTTATAGGTATATAATAAATACAATAAAACTACTTGAGAGAGACGGGCAGCACAACAGCTGCTAATGAATACTGATCTGAATGATTTCAAGGATTGGTAATTTAAAACTAAAAATAGGCAAATCTATAAGAACCAGTCAGCAGGTGCAAGATAACTTACTATATATAATTGAGCAGATCGCTTGAGTTATACGATAGTATCGCCGATGTACGACGTACAGCATTTCACATAAATTAACAGGTGACGATATATAACGAAACAATATAACATCGAGTTACAGCTATCCAAACAGTACATCGACACGCAAGGCAAAATACATATACCAAAATTCCATTCAGTGAAGGGGCTGCGATTTATAACAAGGTGTAGTATGAAACATGGAAGAATAAAGTAATAAGACCACCATTTCAATATTCGCTGAACAATTGTTACGAATCAACCGGTACCCCCAGTCATTTAGGATGATAGTGCGTTGACCGTAGCAGGCGGTACTATTGAACCGCTGGGTGTCTTACTTCCTCCGCTTGAAATTGACGATGTTCGATTTTGTCGACTACGCTTGAGAAAACCGCCGAAGCTTGAACCTCCCGAACCTCCTGCTGACAATCCAGTTGGACCGCTTATTGCTTGCTGTTGTTGAACGAGTAGCCCTGGATGTAATAGTAGGCCAGAGCTGACAGCGACCGCCGGTGAATTGTGAAGACAAAGAATCGGTAAGTGACCCGATTCTGAACAGTGGAGCACAATACGACTAGCCTCTGTTGAAGCAAAAAGATGCAAAATTGGAAGGTTAACTGAGAACGACGTAATAGCGTCTCCTGAATCGAGCGAGACCACAAATAGGTAACCATTGTCGCAACCTAAAATACAGTCCACAAATTTCTATTAAGGAGCAAAAAAATTAATTGCTGCGACGTGAAAATAAAACTTCATTAGATCGAAATATCAATAATTAAGCGGCGACATTGAAGGTTACAGCATTTTGATGGTCATTTGTTTGCAATACAACTATGTAATAATTATACAAGTTTAACAAATTTCCAAGAATGTACAAAACAGCAGTGGTAAAAATATATTGGTGTTATACATTGAATGCTGATTCAATACTATATTTCATGGCTTCAATCTTTCAGCTCCCCAGATATATTTTCAATTCTTAAAGATGTTTAAAAATAAGTTACTGCTTGTAAACAAATATGGCCGCCGTATCAACGTTCTAGGAGCATCATTTGTGCCGAAGTTTATCATCAAATTTGATTGTACCTTTTTAATCCATGTTTAGAAAAAGCTGGCATGTAAGGCCTGATCTGAAAAGGTAAATTTTTTAGCTCTCAGTAATTTTTCTTTCACTAATTTTGCCCACCTGCAATAGCGATAGTACCGTCGAGAGTGATTTTAATGGTTGTAATTGGGCCACATTCGTCGTTGGTATAAGTATGAAGCGGGCTTCCGGTCTCGGTATCCCAAACCATAGCACATCGATCAGTTGCACCGGACACAACAAGTCGATTGTCTGTTGTCATCGCGCAGCATGTTACTTCGCCTTCGTGATTGACAAGAACCTAGAAAAAAATCATTGCAGTAATAATTTGACTCTCGCGATAGGGTACTTTAGTTTTGTGCACTGAATGATATATGTCTTAACTTATTTCCACAAATTTCAAATAATTTAGTTTGTTTTTTGCTGGCTTGTAGTATTTGATAAATTGAATGAAACTTTACCGTAAATGTGAGCGCAATCATTCTGTAAAAAATGTGTTGTGTTAAAATTTGCTTTAATTTACTGTAAAATAGATTTAAAATATTTAAGATATAAACTGTTGAAGCGGAAAAAAGTTCATGTACAAATATATTATATAAGAAACGTTATCACATTTAAAAATCTTCACTGCACTGACTGATTGTAAAAATTATATCCAGATATGTGCGCACATTGACCTGTTATTTTTATAAATATTCTTTGTTATATCCTGCTGAAGTTAAAATGTGGGCCACCGGGAATAAAAAAAACGGGCTCTCTGTGTGCGCGGAAGACGTCATAACCACTACACCATGGAATTGGTTGAAACATTGGTTCGAGGTTATTTTTACCAAAGAACTGACGCTTCGGTGACAGACGTGAATAAACATCATAATCAAAAATTTATTCGTGCATTAAAATTAAAACAACTGTGATTTACCATCAAAATAACAAACACACCCGGCAAGCTAGAATTGTTGAAATTCGTAAAATCTAGCTGTCGTTCTGCTCTAAACTTCTCCCAGTTGTATATTCAGAATATGTACAACAGGTGTTATACTGCGTGATCTTCACACCTACTAGAGACGAGAAGAACATAATATTTTATACCCGGATTGGCCCGACGCTTTGAGAAGTTTGGGAGCCTGGGAAAATGAAATTTGAGCGAGCCTAGCCAAACCTGGTCTTAAAAGCCTGAAGCAGCCGACATGCTTGTATAAAAATACCTTACCGAATTTTAAATTTATACTGAACTGTTGTGTCTACAATTCAATATAAGGTAGTTTACTTAGCTCCAAACGTAAAGCAATGCTATACAGACACTAACTCAATAAATCTCGTCATCGTTCGAGTGTGTAATAATGCTACCAAACAGCATAACACAAAAAAATTTAAATATCGAACCTTTAGCTGGAGTCTTTAAAGTAGATCCATTAATATTTCGCAAAGAGCAGCATGTTTTGCAAAACACTTCTACTATATTTGGTATTTATGGTGTAAAGATGTTGGCATAGAAATGATGCATAAGAATGTCTGTGCAAGACTGCAATACTTAGTCTATTGTTGCTATGGTCAAGATTTTTCAAAATGCTGTTCAACTTTTAGAAATTAATATCGCGCGGATTTCTAGTGAGTCAGTAGAAAACTATGTGGGAAGTGTGTATATTGCTTAGTTTAAGACTAATGTTCATTTTGTAAAACATTGAGAAAACCTTTTGCGTCAGTCGAAATCGAATAGCTTGGTTGGAAGTCGGTGTATTAGCCAAAGTGCAAGTTTGCAGTGGTTGGTGGCATCATAAACAATATTCGCAGCGAATATGAACAAACGTTCAGTAGACACAAACGTGGGTTTACGATTCGCGTGCAACTGCGCGATAATTTAGTTATACATGCAATACACAATAATTTGGTTATGCGTGCAATGTGCATGTTTGTATTGAACGTATATTCACTTGTATCTTCCAAACTTTTCAGGTCGGCCTTCGAGCCGAGCTTTGGATTTTCTAGAAATCGGCGGTCTGGCTCCACCTGGTCCCCAAATTTTAGACCCAGACCTAAAGGCATACCAGAATCTCTTTCCAACCGGCTTTCGGACCCAACTTCTCACCTCTATAAACACCGGTTTTATATAATGGGCAATATTGTTATGTCAAAAATGCCGTCTGAAGCTGGAGTGTAGCTTGTAAAACTGACTAAATCCAAAATCAAAGAAACGTCAAAATTAAAAATCAGCAGGCATATGTATAGATAACGCCAACTGCTGAAAAATCGAAATCTAACCTAAGGATATACCTTAAAATTCGTGACAGAGTCCTATGAAAATCATACTGATGTTTAGATAAAATATCCTGTTAACATCATCTATGTAAATTAAGTTACGCCTTGACTTAGCCATGATCTAGTTTGGCTATGACGGTACAAACAACGTTTCTCATTTAAATTGCACTAATACTTAACGGCAAGCTTGTATGGCAAAGGAATAACCATCAGCTCTCATTAATAACCTGAGTTAAAAATCCAGTATTCGTTTCCCAAACTTTAAGAGATTCGTCTTTCGATCCCGTTACTAATCGAGTTCCATCGCAGCTAAGCTCCATACACGTTATGTCGTCGCTATGACTGATTTTTCCATGCCACTGCACATCGGTTGAGTCTGGACTACTGCTATTTCCGGTCAGCGTCCAAATATGGGCCCTATAAAACGTAAAGAAAAAATCAACGCTTTACAATTTTAGTCGGCGACGTTTTGTGCTTATCCACGCTGTAAAATATGAATTATTATTTGTATCATTTCCTGCTAGCTCCATTGCCTCGTCTTAAATTCATGACAAAGAAAACTTTAGACAAAACCGTTAACATACTGTAAAAACATTTTTAAATGTTTAGTATTTTATCAATTTTAGTATTATCAATTTATAAGATTCATATTTTAAAATTTCACGTTCATTCTCATCAAATTATTTACAAATCACTATTTTTGTTGCACGGAAACATGTTTTTGATTAGATACTCATGTATTTGAGCAAATAAGCATCATTGTCTGGATTCTCCAAAGGACCAAAATTATACATAGGTGCTGATGGTCACTCAGAGCAGAACTGTGGAAAACGGGCACATACATGCTTAAGGTGCAAGGTCGCGAGGGTAGCCGGTGTCGGTAGCGGGTAGGTGTGGGCTTTTGGCCCCTCGGAGGGGAAGGGGTGGGAGTGCACCAGAGGGGGGTAGAATTTATACAAGTTTATACGTTTCCCTTGCTCGATTTTCTTTATTTTTGCTCATTTTCTTTCGTTTTGCTAAAATGTTCTCTAATTTTTGTCAGTTTGTGTCTATTTTCCGTAATTTTTCCCCATATTTGCGATTTGCCAAATTTTACGGAGCCGGGCGAATGGTAAAGTTGCGCCAGGTGTGGGGCGGTACCGGCCGGGGGCTGGGTTCTTCACGCCGAGTTGGGGCTCTGACGCCTTAGTGGGTAAACGTACACCCTTTAAGCATGTATTAACTAACAGTATTTGTAATGACGCCCCAGATCATATATGGGTACAACAGGTGAACTTGTGGCAACCCAAGGTGTTGTATATGTCAGATAAACTTAAAATATATATGCCCAATTAACTAAATGACTGCAAATATCAATATATAGAAAAGGATAATCGAGGAATATTTAGTTATGAGCATTTTTTATCTAACTGGAAACAAATCGTTTATTTTTAGCCAAGGCAGAAAAAATCGCTAATTATTTAGCCCCAAATTACCTGGGACATATGTTGGCATGAACTAGGGATGTCAAAATTTATTTGTGCAGCATGAACTGGGGGAACATGGGAGAGGTCGCAGTGACAGGCAGCCGTCTCCACATATCTGAAGAATCCATGTTACCATTGAACGAGATATAATTTTACAATCAAACCAGTTATAATGACTGCAAATGCAGTTACAAACGTTGATATGATGGAACCATCGATTGCTTAATAATAGAGTTATAAGTAACCGTTCTTCTTAAAGATATTTTAAGATTAGAACAGTTAAGAAAATACTTAACTTGTATGAATATTAGCTAACAATGGTGACTGGGTAAATATCGCTTTATCAGCAATTGCGCGTTGCAACACACCTACGGTGTTTCAATGAAATTTTATATTCCAATAAGATGGTAAAATATATACATCAGATTTGAAGTCGACTGGCTTCAAATTGCATGGCTCATGTTTTCACAAAGCACAATCTTCGACACAATCCACGCTAGCTAAATTTTCCTGCTATACTTCGTACAACCGTATGGCATCGAACCCCTTGTTAACCTTCCATTATGACCATGTGACTTAGATGTCCAAGGTCAGTCAGCTCAGGGAATTAAATGGTTCCACCGTAGGTCAGGGGAACGACAGTAGGTCATTGGGGCAACCAAAATTTTTCTCCATACTTCCTAGTTTTCCTCATAATATTTCCCAATTTCCTACCATTTTCCATTTAATTTTTTGTAACGTCAGCCCCTATGGACACCCATTGTATGTATAATATTATTTATAGTTATTTGAGTGTTACCATGTTTCAATTCGCTATAATGAAGTACAAGATCATTTATTCTCGCCTAAATTATAATGTCTTTATCAAATTTAACTGTAGCTATGTGTTTCACAAGGAATTATGTTCTTGACGTGATTTGAATCCTAATAGTATTAGTATCTTAATTCAGCTATAAAACAGAGACTCACAAGTTACTTATAGTTATTACAGAAAACATGTTTTGCTCTAAAATCATTCAAGCTTTACTGTTATCTATAGCTTCAGAACAGTTGTGCTGATTTAATATACCCAACTTTTGCGGCGACAATAGGTAAGTGTGCATATAGCAGCAAGTTGAGTTCAATATTTACTCCGGTGCAGAAGTTGTTTAACAATTTTCACATTTTTTAGACTGAATCTGGACCTGGCTGCTTGCTATGATGAGAACAGTACTGCAGTTTCCATTTGGGAGTTCTCTACAGGGTGTCAGGTATGACACATTATATGAACATTATAAGTTTGCCAGTTAAATGGACGAACATATCTTGAGAATTTGTGTACAATACGAAACAACTGAACCGTAATCCAACACAGAATACTTCCATGCATGAGAATTTCTGCCGGCTGTTCACGCGGGGTTAATACAGTAACTTCCTTGTGGAAGCTAATTTTGTTATGTTTATTGTGTAGCCGTTACAATTCGAATTAATGTTTTTTAATCCAGGTTTGTATAGATCTGTTACAACCGTGCTACTAGTTAGTTGTATTACAGCTTGGCGTGTATTCATTAACTTGCTGCATCGCTGTACAGTTTACTTTTTAAAATACGTGCTATTAGATTCGTTTGAACTTGTCACAACAGCGCGCAAGAATATCTGAATGCTTGTCAAGCTATGCTGCTACAACAATCAGTTATTTTGTGCTCATTTCTCTGGAACCATTTGTTAAGGTTTATATTATTTCAAAGCATAGATAGACAGCGCTGCTGGTAGATCGGTTTGAGCGAAACATGTAGTTCATCACAAAACCGATTGATTCATTCAAACATACTCTTTTTTGCATACTCTTTTTTCAAACATACTCTTTTTTGCCGTCGGCCAGCTTTCCCACCAAACTGCGATCGTTCGGGGCCAGGATACACAACTCGCTAACACCTTTTAAAACCAATGGAGGTTCGACAAACTCGTGCGCTTGTTTCATATCGTGACCCGTTGATGTGGACATGGCCGATGTTGAGCCGGGTAAATTGATACTTCCTGCGGATGCAGCACTGCTGGATGCTGCAGCTGTAGGCGGTAAAAGATCAGATGCTGACCAAATGTGAACCGTATCAGCAACATCGAGCGACATAACTTTGTACGAATCGTGATACGTTTGAACAGATATGACTGGTGCATTGTGAGCCTAACATGTTTTATAAATACTGTATACAATTGATGAATATATGTTCATATAGTAACTTACATAATCGTTTGAGTGATAATATAATGCGATATTATGTGTTCATATCCTAAACTTCGCTCATTTCTTTGTACTAAACGGTTTCAACCATAAAAGATTACCAAGTGCTAAAATTGCAATTTATAACCTGTAAGGTTTATGGATGTTTGATTCCCAGTCCACTGCCTCTAGAAGGGTTGATTGATTCTGTTCGGTTCACAAATCTCGTTTCATGTAAAGCAAAATTTTTGGCACAGTAAACATGTTTCTTCGATATATTGGGCTTAAATATATTTTAGCGCTAATGGTTTAAATGTATTTTAGTTTACAATTTAGTCTATCGAAAATAAAACATCTGTGCATTAAAGAAAGGCGTGTAGTGCCTCAATGCAATAATGAATGGATACTGTAGCGGCAACCCCGCTTACTCGAGACCTGTTGGTAGCGCTTCTAGTCTTTTAAACTCCCTGAGTGGAATTTGGCTATGCGATCGCCAAGATTTACTCGTGTTTTTTAGGCTTACAACGTTCTGTTCCTTAACGCATAAACTACCATTCATGCAGCACCAATATTTTTATAAAAACAATACTAGTTGTTACTTGGCTGTCTTAATTTGGTTAATAGAACTAGTTAGAATACTTTCAAACGTATCTGTGTAGTCAGAGTATAACTCCACGGTTTAACAACCTTGTTAGAGAAAAATATTTTTAATAGTGATTTCACAGCAGGTTTTCTTGCATAAATGTGGTTTTAATCTGGCCGAAACTATAACATATTACAGCTTTTGAGGGTATAATTTTGTCTTTACTTACAGTATACGATTTAACAACATCGCCGTCATCGGTTTTAAAAATACGAAGCGTGTTCACAAAACATGGAAATGGTCCTCCAGCTACTACCAAGAAATGTGAGTCAAACGTAAAACCAAGCGCACTGACGCTGACGCCTGGACGTGATGGGTCGTGTTTTTGCCAATGAAATTGACACGAGTCAACATCCCAACATTCGACGGCGCCATTTGAAAAGCCTAAAAATTTTACGGCAAGCATCAATTATATATATTACCTATACTAGATTTTGGGTGTCCACATAGAGTGTGTCGTATACTGTTGGAAAATGGAAATAGAATAAAATAGAAATCATCCTACTTTATGTTATCATTTGACACAATTATAACTACCCTTCGATAGTAGATCTGAAGTGAATCGAAGCTATATGCTATGAAACCGTGCGTACGTAAGCTATATAGCACAAATTCTTGCCCCCGATTTTCTGCCACATGTCATACAATAAACCAGTTTCTCTGAAAATTAATTTCATGCATATATTCTTCTAATTCAGGCACTGATATACCCAACCTCATATCCTTTGGTATTGTATTCAAAATGTCCGTTTCATCTGTGATTCATTTGAAGATTGTGATAGATATATACTGCCTTAAGTCAGATATCCCGTAAATGAGGGCAACCACTGTAATATGTTTACACCGGGTAATTGAAATGCCTGATATAGTTGGTTGGGGTAGAGTGACTACCACTACATCATAGTGTCTGACGAGACAACCATTTAAAAAATTGGCATCCACACTCTTCTCGTTAAAAAGCCCGGCACTCCAAACATTACCTTAAATATATTTCTGGAAGCTGTCATCATCTTTCTACAATAGCAAAAAATCTTGCCTATTTTGATAATTTTTGACTTGGAAGCAGCTGTACTGAGGGTGTTTGTTAACCGCAAAAGATGCACTGTGGTTATTAGAATCGCCAGGTACATTTGCCGGTTTAGCGATTTTGTGTTTCCGCCCTGAAATGCCTATTAAATACACACCTTTAATTATATACTTATGCGTCCCTGTTTAACTATTACATAATTTTAAGAGTTTCACCATAAGGCTTTCAATTTTTAGGCTCTAATTACTTCTATAAATACTGTGACATTTCATTGGTTTAGATGATTGGAATAAAAAATATTTTATTGCTGGAAAAGAAACTATGTGTTGGTTGGCGAATTGGCAGCTTTAACAGCATACAAACTTTAACCAGTATCAATTATATTTACCTGCTGCAGCAAACTTGGAATCATTCGACATCGCGACGCATGAAATGCCAACTTCAGCTCCGGTGACACTTATTCCTCGACCCGGTGAGGTATCGCGAACAATAACAAGCGATCGGCCTCGTTCATCCACTTGTGTTGAAACTCCTGACATTCCAACCTTTGGTAAGACCCTACTGGTGTAGTTTCCGACACAAGTGCTGGATTTTGTCGACGAAGAAACAGCGTAGCCATTTTTGTCAATCGATTTAGCCGTACCACTGACATAAAACGTCTGCGAAGAGCCATCGCCTGAAGGTCCATTTGAGACACTACCACGTGAAGATTTTAATAATTTCGGAGTTAGTGGACGGCCCGGCTGACATACGACGTTACTTGGTGGTGTGGAACTCGCTGTGGCTATGCTAGGATTGGTCGGGCGTATATGTATTTTATGCTCCTTGGGTACTATATGTGCTGGCTGCTGCGGAAAACACCATACGTGAATTTCGTCACTGCTTGCAGATATTAGGAAATGACCGTCGGAAGAAAACTAAAATTATACACTAATAAAGTCGTAAACAAGTACAGCTCGATTAAAAGCCACATGAATCAGTATTATGTTTTTGAAAATAAGTATTACTGAGCACAAAAAAACTTTTTTGGGGTGTTGCAAGCACTGGTCTAGCTATATTTTATAGTTGTTTTGCTTAAAACTAAACACTGGTCACCGCAGATATATTATTTCTCAACGTTTCATTTACAGCGATGCCTTTGGGCAGTTCTTTTGTTTTGTTGTTCCTCATTTAGGTTTTCGCAGTTGAAAACTTTCTTCGAATGCAGTTGTATACTGTAACAGCCCAAATTTTATGAAAATGGTAGGATCCTTGAGAACCCAAAAAAGTTGTGAAAAAAAGGAGGGAATGGAAGACCGGATACCGGTGGAGTGTGGCCTCCATCTGAATTGACATAACTATGTAATGTTGTACTGATTGATAAAAATAAACCATTGTATTTCATTTATATTTTACTTGTAAGGTCACACTCTACCGCCCGAAGGTGCACGGGGCGATTTTGGCACCGAAAACGGACAACAAGTATCACAATTAGGGGTGTCCGGTCGGTCCTCGTGAGAGTACTAGTTGATGTCATGATATATATATATCGCGCGTAAAATACTTTGTATAATCTGTATGTATCTTTTATGTACCGGACAGGTGTGCGTTTGGAGCGGCCAGAGTCGACGGATATCACTGGGATTTTTGGGACTATAAAAAACGGTTATCCTGAGCCAGGTTCAAGCGCACGCGCTGGGGGATTATCGTATTGATAGCTGCTGTGCGATTGGGTTGTTACGCGTTGCGTATATTCGGTATCTATGTATATGTTTTTTGAATCATGGGATCAGAGGGTATCAGGACGACTCAAAAATTTTCTTAGAGCAGACCGAACAGAATTTTGGCTTCCGAGAACCGAAATCGTGGGTGCTTTGGAGCACAAAATTTCTACGACACTATTTTTGGGGGCAACACAAAAAACTCAATTTTTGGGTTTACTACAAAACTTATGGGAACGGGGGTGACCGAACCCTCTTAAGAACACTGCTAGGGTGTCAAATTGTCCCGGCGGGTCTAAAAATTTGGATCCCCTAAATACCTATGGACCCCCAAACAGGCACTTAAGCCTCCAATTTTCTAAGCCTAAAATGACACCAAAAATAACCTAAACTCCACGATTTTCGGAACCCGGGACACTTATCGGGTTCTCCCCTAACAGTTTGGTCGAAAACCGGGGCCGTCCCCGCCCACGGGTCCGCTCAGGATCCTCTAAACTTAAATGGGACTTCGAAATTCTTCATTTTGGGCGCCTAAGCTGGCCTCTGACGGGCCTCCCGTGGGAGATACAATTAAAATGTAAATTTCTCCAGTAGCCGGCCTGCCAGGGCATGATTCTGGTCCTGCCCCTGGCCGCCTACTGTTTTTCGTTCTCGAGATATCGGCAAAAATGTGCCGATATCCCTATGAGCAAACGGCGCCCTGAGCACCGTTATATTTCTCTCTTAGAATCTTCGCCGCAACGACCAGTGTGCGGTTTAGTTTGTTTTTGTCGCCTCTTGGCACTTTTCGGCCACTTTGCAGTGTTTCGTCGCACAGGCTTGTTAAAACAGCGAGCCCACATTACAGGGGGCCTGTTATGAATAGAGTCGGCAATGTTGTTTATATTATGTACATTTGGATATTATCTTATTGTGTATGTAGAGCATTTGTCGTAGCGGTCGCTGTTGTCCTGTTGTTTATACGAGAAATCGCTGAGTAGACGTTAAAATTGATTGGTACGCCGTGGCAGTAGTGTTACATTTGGGAGCTTTACGGCTTTTCGGGACCAAAGACAAAAGATGCAAAAGGGGGTAGAGGCACCAGTATAAAAGAGCTGGTCCGTCCAACAGATCGGAACCAGTCGGGCCCATTTGTTTCAGAAATTGGTCGTGCTCTATCGGCGGTGGTCGTCGATCTTTTCTGTGTTTATTTATTGGGTTTCTCCTCGCTTATATTTTTTTCTTTTCTTGCTTGCTGTTTCGTTCGCCCGGGTGGGCTCTTCGGCATGCAGCCGTGCGGAAGAGTCCCGCTTGCGGCTTTTCGTCGGTTGATTTGTGTTTAAGCTCAGGACAAGGGAGAGCCCTTACGGGTGCTGGGACGTCTGTTGCATGTCCCGCGGTCCCGTAAGTGCTGGGCCCGCGCGGCGGAAAGGGATACTGAGTACTGGACAAAAAATTTGAGTCAAAATCATGCCGAAATCTCGACAAAAATGGAAAAACACCATCGCGCTCGACTGGTTCCCCACCCCCTGGGTCACTTTATCGTTCGTGCCCAGGTGGGTGACTTATTCCGCTTTTCACAGCGTTGTATTGCTTATTTAATGGCATTTTGCTAGAATCTGAAGTAGGTGTTTTAGCTCGTACCGACCATGGTTCAACTTAACCCAAGAGATCGTCAGTCAAAGGACTAGGCAAAAAGGGAATTCGAAAGTCACAGTCTGGGAGTTCTTGCTGTCTCGGGTGGACTCTTCCACAGCGGACGCGTGGAGGAGGCCCGCCCGAGGCATCTCCCAGTGTTTTAAAATGTTCTTGCTTAGGCATAGGAACAGTGGCAGCCCTTGCGGGTGCTGGGGTGTCAGTCAGATACCTCGCGCTCCCGTAAGTGCTGCGCCCGTGCTACGGCGATTGAGCCAGGCCATATGAAAATCTTCGCAAAATTAGGAGTGGTGACAGAAGGTCGCAGGTTCAACGCGAGTATTAATTTAGGACAAGGCTTCAACAGCAAAACTTTGGGCAGAGGGTTCCGCGTTTCTAAAAGAGCCCTAACTGGCTCATCGGGCATCATTTCGTCATCCCAACTTGAGCCGACACTTATTAGAAGACAGCAATTCTTAGTAACTCTTAGAGCAGCTTCGGGACCGGCTGAGCCAAGAACGGTGCCCACGTTCCAGGAAACCTCGTTTCTGAGAGTAGACAATTTTCGTTCGATCAACAAGGAAAGAGGGAACGGGTAATCTCAGGGGGTACGAAAAATTCCTCTCAAGTCAAAATTTAGGTAGCGCTGTGGATGCATTGTAACAACCATGTAATATAATTGCTTTCAAAATATTTCTTGTGCGTGTAATGGTATATTGTCAAAAGAGGGAGCGCCCCAAAATAAATATCTGACGTGTGCATTTTTGTAGGCGAAATAGCTTGATCTCGACCAAGTACACGAAAACGTAGGTTCCTTTAAGGTATGTTGAATACTATCTGACCCAGCGTTTCTTCTGGCGACATCAAGGCCCCTTTCCAAACATACGCAATTTCACCCCTGCCGCCAGTCTAAATCTTCACGCTCCAGCTAACCCCGCTCGCGCCCGCAACCCAGCTCGCTCCGCAAATGGTTTGTTTCGGCGTACAGGTTCATCAGTGTGCCAAAGCCAATATTCCCCACCTTCTATACAATCCTCAAATACAGTAGGCTGATAAGGACCAGTCAGCTGGGACTTGCGTCAAACTAGGACCAAACAAAATTTTGACAAAATGGGTTCCGCCGTTAGGAAATCTCGGCCCTGGCATAAAGCATAGGATTCGATAACCGGAAATGAGGGAAAGACGGGTCCGCCCTATTACCTGTGAGCTGGCTTAAGGGATGACCCTCCCTCAGGGGACCTTCATGCCACTAGATGCGTGGGCCAACATAGGGGCCAGGCCGAACACCCTGGTAAACCCGCCGGCAGCCTGCTAAGCTAAGCGGTTTCCCCCGGTCAGACCTGGGTCCACCGGGAAATCGTGTAAGCCGGGGTTGTCCGGGCACCACAGTGAGTATTGAGCGTGGTGCAGCTGGGATCCCTTAGGGCCAGAACTGGTCCTAGTACATACTACCCCCCGTGCTGACTGCAGCGGCGCCGTATAAACAATTTCCTCGTTTTCAGTGATAATGCGCACCCCTTCATTGGAAATTAGCAGTAACAAAGCGTAGAAAGTTGCCTATTTGCGATGTAAAAGCATGATTTTTATCTTGCATTTATAAATTTTATTACTTGCATTAATTTTCATTTGAGGCTATTCGTACTCATTCATATTCTTGTAGATACATATTGATCAGCTTTGTAATTGGTTCAACCGATATATGGCTGGGGTCCAGCAAGTCTAGCTGAAAATATAATAGTATTAAAATCTGCTTAGTGATTTTGCAGTGCAACTGAAAAGCATATGTGCATGGAACCTTTATTCTTCATCCTTTATTTCGGTCCTGAAAGCTAATATTACTATATCTGATTCATAAGAATCCTGACCATTCGTCGTCTTGTATTGCGTTTCTTTTTTCATTTTTTTGCGATTTCCTCTGAACATCTCAGACGCTGCTGTTGATAATTTTAGGATATTGTTATTTCGGACCCCGAATGGGATTGTCCTGCTACGGTTTTATGGGCAGAGCATTGGAAATACATAAAAGCGACGAGCGGTTATGTCATTACATCTATTTATTTTGGGTATATATACACTTTACGTGATTTCCTATATTGACTGAACGATCTAGCCGTCGAATGGAAATGTCATAATGCGGTTAAACGGCCAGTGGGTTTAAAATATGTATCGGCGAACAACAGTTATGTAACTACGTCTATTAATTTCGAGTGCATTCTTGACGTAACTTATCGCATTGACTGAACCATCTGCCCGTTTAATGGGATTGTTCAAATGCAGATCAACGACCAGCGGTTTAACTTAATAAAGATCGAATAGCGTTTACTACTTCTGTTAATTTTCAGTATATACTTTACGTGGTTTTCTATATTCACTGAACGATCTGCGACGAGGCAAGAACGTCTGGGTACTCGAATCCTGTTACTTTATTTTTTGTTTTTTGTTTAACATATGTAGGCAACAATGAACAAAATATTCCCAGTTATCCTTTTGTCTTGGGGAGAGCAGCAAACTCGAGAAACTGCAAAATTTATTATTAAATCCTGAGTTCCACAGGAAAAAAAGACGACTAGGAACTCATATTTACGCTTTTGTTACTACCACATAAGTAAACTATGAGCGTAAAACAAACAAAATATATGTAAAATATGTGTATTTAACCAATAGAGATCAGCTGAGCCGGCATATATTATAAGAGCCTCAGGATTTGCGGATGCGCGAGGTTATTTCGTTGCCACTACAAGCTGACAAAATTATAAAGATATTACAATTTCTTTCTTCTTACCGCGGTATGAAGCTAACCGTTGTCACAACTCAAATATATATAAATCGTAGGTGTCGAAGGGGAGAAGGTTACGTCCTAAGTGTCGGCCCCCCAGCTTCCCATCGAAGGGTCCGCACTTGTCCTTCCCATCGTCCTGCTTCCTCATCTCCGCCGCGTATCGAAAAGAAATTTTTTGCAAAATAGGCAAAAACACTGTGAAAATTAGAGTAAAATTGGCACATATAAAGTAAATTAAGAAAAATTTATCACAGATTGTCATAAATGGGGTAAAATTATTGCAAAATTAGGAAAATGTTTAGTTCCTAAAAATTTCAAAAACTTCTCGTCTGCCTCCACCGCAGACCATCTACCCCCCTGAGCCGACGAACTTGCGACACATACGATATAATTATTGAAACGGAGCGAGCGGAGTGAGCATAGTTTAAAGTGATGGAGCTAGGGGCAAAATCGTAAAAATTTCTTTTTGTCTGTCGATGTCATACATAAATTAGTTTCAATCAAAAAATTTTTTGAAAATTTGGATGGACGGATTTCAAAAATTTTTTTTGTTCGAGACGAAAACTGATGGCGCGGTGGCCGTTAGTTGAACGCGAACAGCTGCGACCCCATCTTCTGGCTCAAAATGGCAAAAACAGGTTTTTAAGTGGTTTTTGCAAATGTGGCCACACGGGTATCAGTGTTTCACAGCAAATATCTCGCGACACCGGCTACGCATAGAAGAATTTGGACATTGAACCAGCTCATCGAAATCTACTACTTTGCGTACCACGACATTTTTTGAAGGACGAACAACTCTCTGGACTGCTAAAATTGGTTCGTCGACCCTTTACCAGAAATAGCGATTTTTCAAAATTCGCCGTATTGTGGCATGCTATTACCCTATAATACGTGCATATTAGGTTATTAAGCACGCTGGATACGATGGTTTTGCTATGTAGAGACCAACGTGCCTATTTTATGGCTTTTAATGGGTTTTCAACGGGCTTAGGGTCAATGAACCCGTTCCTTGTTTACCTATCGCGTACAGGTCAGCAAGTATTGACTATATAGGTTTTCCGGTAAGCTGAATACGATAGTTTGGATATCTAAATACCAAAAGAATACTTGATGCGCTGTCAGCTGTTTTCGATGGGTTTATGGTCGACGTGGTGTAAAGGATTTTTGAAAATAACCTGCATCTGCGAGGTTTGGAGCTTAAAGACAGAAATACTATTCTGGTTCCTAAGATTTGTATGCAATTATCTCTTTTAGCAAACCATTTGAACAGCACTTTTTTGGTTAGCACAGCAGTGATTGTCATTTGTGTTTGTAAGTCAAATTGTAAAAGGGTTCGCATTTAAAAAAATCTAGCATCGATATTGTAATTATACTTCGAACAATCAAAGTAGCGGATTTCTAGAATCACGAATCTAATCTATTGTCCGGAATAGGGCCGCAAACTATATTGTCACCGCAGTACGAAACATAATCCGCGTGTTCCAAAATACCAATAAATCTTGTGCCAAAATTTTGTACCCCATCGTAATACTACAGGTGCGAACACAAATCTAAAGTAACGAAGCTACACACATGATTTAAAGTACTGAAACCCATTATAGTTTGCAGACCACCCATGCAATGCTACCTCTTCAAATATAACAGATTGTTGGGAGTTTGACCAAGGCACAAAAACTAACCCGCGGACAGACATTTGTAAGGTCATCGGGGAAAATATTAATATCCATCAACACCATTCTGACCAATCCGCGACCATCAAGACGTATAATTGACAAAGGTCCTGCTAATATATACATATATACATATATAAAGTAATGAAATATGGGGCAAAACGTGGAATAAAACCATCAGTGTTGTTTGGTTCCATTATTGGCTGACGCCTTGTATACTACTGCATACAAAACAAGACGTAGCTTTGAGCTGTAAAAAGCATCCACGAACATTTTGCCGTCGTCGAATGATAAAAGCAAATAGGGTAAATTCTGAAAAAATAGGGCACTATACTTTACCATCAATGAGGTCATGGGCTTTGACGTTGTGAACCAAAAATTTTCAAAATACTCCAACGGTTGTGCATTATGAAGATCGTAAGTGTATAGTCGGCCATTTTGTGATCCCAAAAATATTCGGCAGTCGTCGGAAGCAATTGCGACACTGCATACCTAAAACAAAAACAAAAACAAAGAAATGTATGAATAAAATCTTAATTATGTTATTGTACAAAGAAAAGACATGTCATCTTACCCTCATCATGTGTCATGTCTAGCTTTCCCCGCACAGTACAGTGATAGTGAATATAAAGTGTTTTTCATCAATGCTTAAGGTTAAGTCTGAGCGTATAGCCTAGGTCTATGACATAGACCAGTTTGGGCTGTGAATTGGACATCTAGTTTTTGCATACGGTGTTCGTGCCAAGGCAACCTGCTCAGTGTTACAAATGAATTTGATATCATCCAAAAATGCCCAATACAAAAGGACAACTTGACAAGTACCAACTAATCGAATGTGTTTCGCCAAAGCAATATATGTTTTCATTTGTCAAATAAATTTGTTTTTATAATAAAACTGAATTTAGATTCGCTCCCCACTGTGTTGTCTTCAATTTTGTTCAACTATAGTTTTCGACCATTATTTCTTTTAGTAAAATATAGCTAACAAAGTCATCGCATTTTGAAGCTAAAAACATCTTTAACCCGAAAAGCATAACATAGGATTGCCTGGTGGATGCCTTTGGCAGTTATACGTAAATAGAAGTTTTTTAAACTTTTCATTAGTTATGCAGTCCTTGGTAGATGTAGTAACTGAACCAAAACAAGAACCGTTTTGCTACATTAGGCTTTTGACTGAAAACTTGACAAATGTCTGCCTGTTGACCAAGAAATATTGGCAGATGTTTTTGTGATGCGGTTTGCTGCATTTGCTGAACCCATAAAGGCTGGATTCCGTGTTTCGGTTTTTATGATTTTACACGTGCTAAACATTGTCTGCAAATGAGATGTATTCCTAAGTTACATCTGTTGCGGATAAATTCTGTCTGATATTCAAAAAAGTTATTTGACAACCTTATGTGGGCTTTACAACCACCCAGGTCTAAGGGTGCTAGAGGCTATTGCGCCGGTCTCGTCGACAGCTTAACATATGACCATATGGTACCGGGTCAACAATACAACGTTTACCTCTCTGACCCCTGTCTAGCTGTGCGGTATTTAATCTTCTGGTCCTCAGCTGGTGTTTCAGCATTTTGGCATTCAGGTGCCAGTTCAACATTTAATGATCTGAGCGCGGTTCAGCAGCTGGCATTCAAAAGCTTCCAGACTCAAAATACTTTCCGTAACGTATAAGGGAATTATGCTTTGATTTTTGCAAAAAAAAGATATTCTTTTAAAATTCAAACAACTATTCCTTGAAACAAAGAACTATTTTTCAAAAAGATAAGATTTATCTAATTTTCAGTAAAATTTCAAAATTAGTTCTTTGAACTTTAAAAGAATATCTGGTGGTGCAAAAATCAAAGAATACTTCTCATTTAATTCCATGAAAAGTATTCTGAGTGAGGATACGCATTTGATCTCCTGATCCAGTGATGTAAATGCTACTATATTCAGATAATCGTGTTAGCAAAACTACTTCTGTTTCGCTATAAATAATAAACACACTTCTTAGCAGCCAAGGTATGTATTCCATTTAGATATTTTTAAACATAATGACATCGCCAAAATATACATGTAACATGACGATTGCAATATTAGAGAAGTTCAATGGTTAGAGCACCGACGAGTATAGCCTAGTGTCATGGTTCAAATCCTAACCCATTTGATATCACTTAATGACCAGTATTATCACGTTAGCTTGAAAAATTGTGTTTTCAATTAATCTTCACAATTATCTCGGAAGAAAGAAAGAACAATTTAAAAAAGCAGTAAAGTTTCTGATTTAAAATACATTGCAATATTTCAAATTACATATGAAGTTTAGCACATTTTTTAGCCGACGCCTAATAGTAACATAAAAATTTTAGTGAATTTTTAGTTGTAATCTCAATTTTGTGCATGAATCAAATATATTTTGCACCAAACTAACTTTTCCAATGTCTTCTTTAATCTGATGGAGTTCAGTTGCCGATATTACTGACATTACATGAACACTTTCGTCTTCGCAAACCACAACTAAAAATGCGTCGTTTGACGAAAGGGCAAGACGCGCAGCTGGTGCCATAAGACCGGATATTTGGCACATCTCGCATTCCAATGCTATATTCCAAATGTGAATATGGAAGTCGTCCGCTCCTGATTATTTAAAATATAAATCGTTCTAAATAAAATATAAAAGTATAAATACTTGTTTACATGCTCGAATACCACGACCCATGAGCACAGCTTGAACTAATGTGAAAAATACAACGCAAAACGTAGTAAATTTGATATTTATGCCACGTTAATATTTTAACTAATTGAAACTATGGTGTGAGAACATATTTTTCAAGTGGGGACTAAAAATTTGAAAAAATCTATTTTGCTCCGTCTGTTCATCATCGCAAAACTCTTCACCAGATTCCAATGCTATATTCCAAATGTGAATATGGAAGTCGTCCGCTCCTGTTTATTTAAAATATAAATCGTTCTAAATAAAATATAAAAGTATAAATACTTGTTTACATGCTCGAATACCACGACCCATGAGCACAGCTTGAACTAATGTGAAAAATACAACACAAAACGTAGTAAATTTGATATTTATGCCACGTTAATATTTTAACTAATTGAAAGCCTGGTGTGAGAACATATTTTTCAAGTGGGGACTAAAAATTTGAAAAAATCTATTTTGCTCCGTCTGTTCATCATCGCAAAACTCTTCACCAGATTCCAATGCTATATTCCAAATGTGAATATGGAAGTCGTCCGCTCCTGTTTATTTAAAATATAAATCGTTCTAAATATCATTTGTTTACATGCTGGAATACCACGACCCATGAGCACAGCTTGAACTAATGTGAAAAATACAACGCATAACGTAGTAAATTTGATATTTATGCCACGTTAATATTTTAACTAATTGAAACTATGGTGTGAGAACATATTTTTCAAATGGGGACTAAAAATTTGAAAAAAAAGAATCTAGTCAGCTCCGTCTGTTTATCATCGCAAAAGTCGTCGCCAGATTGATCTATTTTCGCACTTTTTTATCCGACAGCTAATTGCAGTTGTGCACATAGCTGTATTTGCGCTGTTCCCGTGATTTCATACCTATATTTTTACAAAACCGTCACGAATAGTAGACTTTTATTTTGGCCATTTGGGGTCACTCAACAGTTTAGGTCATAAGTTTTGCCAGCGGCATCGGAAAAAAACTAAGACTGCAGTGACTTATCTTCTTAACGAAGACTGCTATATA
This sequence comes from Trileptium ribeirensis, assembly GCA_030248225.1. Lineage (NCBI taxonomy): Eukaryota > Metazoa > Nematoda > Enoplea > Enoplida > Thoracostomopsidae > Trileptium > Trileptium ribeirensis. The sequence continues at coordinate 36,713 of JASANE010002023.1, forward strand.
TTTTTTCAGGGCAGCGGTTTTAGAATTGTGAGCGAAAGTTTAGAAAATGGCCTCGAAAAGTGAGATTTTTAAAAACTTTTTTGCGCAGTAGGTTTTTTGCTTGTTGAGAGTAAACGGTATGATTATAGCATTATTTGACCAGTTAAGCACGTAGTTTTAATTGTGTTAACCCCATATTGGGTACGTTATTAAACATACAAAAAGGTGCCGGTGCAAAATTTAGTAAGTTTTGACATCAAATGTACCAAATTTTGCCAGTTTTTTCGATGTAGACATATGTAGGTCAGCATGTGTCTATAGGTTTTCGGGTATGCTGAATACAATAAAATCAATTGTTTTTGTGTGATATGCAGCGTTTACGTTATAAAGGACCCCCATGTGCAAGTTTTGTCCATGCTGTGTGTCTCTTCCACCATCAATTATATAGTGTCTTGTACACTATGGTGTTTCTGATGGTATTTTCAGATGGTATACATAGGCAGTGTACTATCGGTAATAGTATGGTGTAGACTACACCATAAATTTTATATGGTGTTAGCTACACCATGCTGTTATTTATACGCAATATATAATGGGTTTGTGTATGATGTCCTTGATACCGTCAGTAAAAAACAGTAGGTAGATTAAGACACTATAGCTACGTTAATGGTGTCTCATACACCATATTTTGCATTACATAGTGTGGGTGTATACCGTATACCACTGGATGGTGTGGTCTAGACCATCGTGGGACAAACCTTTTACATGGGGGTCCTTTATAACGTAAACGCCGCATAAGGTAAGTGTTGTGGTCTCACAGCGTAGAATGTCGCTCTTCAAGCTATAATTATTTTTAATTTGTCATTTATTAATTTCCAAAGTTTTCGTCTTTTAGATTATTGGAGGCAGAAATAAACATTACTTCGTTTTCTTCTACTAACAGACAACAGCATTGCCATTGAAGTATTGTCGGTGCATAATCTCTCTCGCGGGACTTAAAATTGGCTTAAAGACATAGTAGCCATACAAGATCCGTTTCCCCTCGCTTTGCGAGTTACTATTACACAACTTGTTATGATGAAAATATCAGTGAACATAAATTAAAAACGACAAAAGCTACGCTGAAACGGATTACTGATTTGGATTTCTTATTAACACATGGTCACATATTTTAGTTAAAATGAAAGATAAAAAATTATACCGTTTTGGGTCCCGCATGTCGCCACTTAATTATTCATTTCAAATTTTTTTCTCAACCACCTTCTAAGGTTATGGCTAAACAAAAAGGCATATTTAATGTTCATAAATTGTTTTATAGCTAAGCAAACAACAGCAACAAGTCAATTTTATATTGCGTTGAATTTCTGACATCAAATACAGCTTTTACTACAAACATTTATTCACTTATTTCTAATAATACCCCCAAAAAATTGGGGGGCTGCCCCCCCCCCCAGAAACTGGGGGTCCGACCTACCCCCCTCCAGAAACTGGGGGGGCAGGCCGAAAACGCCCGTGACATCAAATACGGGTTTAAATGTAAGTGCAGGGAAGTGTCATACTCTTCCCTAATGCACTCTTGCCCATACTAAGGTTAGTTTATTGACAAACCTTTCTGAATATACCAAAAATGGCTGTTAAGTTATAATCGAGCCAAGTTCCACCTAATTTGCATTTATTTTGAGTAAGCAATGCACGTGAGCATTAATTAGGTCAAATTTTAAGAACCGCCGAAGAACTGTTCAGTCCATTATAATTTTTCTTTAAATTAAGATTTTAATATGCTTACAAAAACACAAACTTACCTACAATAAGCACCTCATCGTCGTCAGTGAGTGTCAAGGCAAGAACGGCACAATTACGTTGGTTAAATGTTTTCAGAAGACGACCAGAGGCTAAGCAAACAATTTTTGCAGTATTATCCATGGAACCGGTAACCAAACGTAGATCGTCTTTGGTTAGACTAAAACATGTTACCGGTTTCGTATGTGGCCTGAAATGAAACAAATATGAAAATTATTTCTTAATCACAGTAAATACTAAACTGGAAGTAGCTATAATAACGCGTATAGTTCCACAAAATATTATACTTTGCTAGAAACCACCGCCAGTTTCGTTTTAAAAAGTGTGGGCTAAAACTGAGGTCAATAATATAGGACAGGAGAGTTATACCACATTAGTTCTCGCGCAAATTATTATGCTATTAAATGTAAAGATACAAACTCGTAACGCGCATAAATCTTTTTCAATAACGAAAGCCAGACAATCACGTTTGAAACGAGCGGAATCAGAAATGCTAAATTTTAACACATGATATGAATTTGAAAATTGCAACTTGATGGCTGAATAGCATTAAATCATATTTTAGTGAATAATTTTAAAAGCAAAATATACTTAAAAATATAAATACAAAAGGTAAGGTTATGAATATAAGTGCCTCTAAAATAAAGTGTATTACAAAGATAAACACGAATATTTCTGTGCAAAATAAATATAGCTTATCGATCCTGTATAAACTTTGAAGTTCTAACTGACCATAGGAAAAGCAAGATAGAGTATCTCGTACTCATTAACAATAAAATGGATATAGAAAACATTATAAAGGGATAATTATAAAAAGTGAGATGGAAAAGTAGATTTTTGACAATTTAATCATTTTATAAAAAATTGAAGTTTTAAATATCTCTATTATTTCGACGGCCCAAGTAACCCTGAGGGGCAGTACGTTATAAAGCTTATGAAGTATTTACAGCTAAATTGTGTATTTTTCATGTAATTATGAACACATTCGAAGTTAGCTCAAAAATGACAATAAAGATATAACCATACGAAGATAAATTATTTGCCTGTTTTTTCAATAAATATATAACTAAATCGTAAATTGGAAAATAGAAAACAGAAGCTAAAGCAGTACTTTGGAAATTTAAAATTTGAAGAGAAGTTTTTAAAGAATTTAACGGCTAAAGGTTATATACTTGATCTATCGACCACTTGGCAGGAATATTCCAATGTAAAATATAATGATTCACGCAAAAACGAAAGTTAGACAGCAGATGTGTACTAAGACAAAACCAGGTATTTGGATACCATTGATTGCAAAATGAACTGTATGTAAATGACTTGTTTTTCATGGTATTTCGTACAAACAGGAGCTGTAAAACAGTGTAATATTGCATTTTTGCAACAAAACTTGTATGCGAAAATTAAAAGTTTATTCTGAAACATACCTAAATCAATATGAGAGCATTTAAACAGAAACGAAATAGCTGAGGCAATTAATTCGTCTGTTTAGAGTTCGTTGTTAAGTGTTGGGCAAAAGTCGAATACGTCGAAGCCTAGCCGGCCAACGGCCCGCCGTAAAATTTTGCCGTCCCAAAACGGTCAGCCCAAAAAACGACCGGGCGGAAAAGAGACTGGCCGGAAAAAAGACCGGCAGCAAAAACAGCCGGCCAGAAAAACGACCGGCCACTTTTCCGATTGGTATCCAATAGTACGGCTGACGGACCTCTCCAAGATCAATTTGCAAATTTTTTTTGATATTTTTTCAAGACATTAATTTTTCCGTGCTGATTATGCACAAAATTCCATTCATTCACCCCACAGTTACATGTAAACCACAATGCCCTTTACGCCGCAGTTCTTAATTACAGTGTAACAACAAATACTTAATGTATGCCAAGCAGCCTCGAAAACAGCAACATATTTAGCACAAAGCGTATAGCTACTATAGCTGCCTGGCGACCTCTAAAATGCTTACGGAATAAGCGTAAATTTGATGCTATGCTACGCTACCTTATTTGCATTTTTTGTTGCATAAATGTGGACCCGAGACCTTTCCAGTTGCCGGGCGTTCAAAAGTATTCCGGTATATATCCACTGTCGACGATGCTTACATAAGTATATAATGCTTGAAAATACAAGCGCCCAAGTATGTCCACATTCCTACAGTCAAGTCGGTTTTATCTGTTTCTAAAACAAGTGTTCCACTACACTAATACACCACAGGTTATTTCCGAAAGTGTAAAGTTTCGATTGCATGAAAATCAAACACTTAATCTTATTTTTATATGAAATTCGAACAGTACTATCGACCCGAGTACAGACATCATAATCGGTTCACGGGTTTGGTTTGGACTAAAGCTTAGGCTGAGCCTTAGCAGTGTTGGGCACAGACCGAATTTTTCGCCGGCCGGCTGGCTGTGAAATTCTACGTCCGGCCGGTAGTGGTGCGTCTCTCCAGTAGGAAGACGACCGACTGGCGGTCAGCTGTTCCGACCAGTGCCCAAAACTACACAAATTGTCTAGTTAAAACTCCAAAAATGAAAATTATTCAGTAATAAATGAAAACATTCAATGCGACAGGACGAATTATTCGAATGAAAATCGGCAAAGCAAATTATACGGGTTTAATAATTATATAAGTCCTTGAGACAAAATCGGTCGATTTTAATATTGCTCAGCTTAAAATCTCAGTGTCGAATTTCACAAAAAAGGGAATTCATTGGCGTGGATACTTACGCAGTTTTGATTGAAAACGCTCAGTTTACAGTTTAAAACTTCAAAGAATTTTGTTAAGAAGCAATCGCAATGTCAATCTTCCTAGTGAACCTCCCGCAATGTGTGTGTACGAGCCAGCAAATTTTTCGGTCAGCGACACTGTGGGACGGGTGAGCTTTGGAATTTTACTAAAGCGACAAAAAGCCTGTTGCGAACCCATAATCAAGAGTTATTTTCATTTACATTATGTGTATGTTGTATGTTTAGCATACATCACGTTTTAACTTGTTTTGTTTGTTAAAGCAAGGTATACTGTAGTGAATTCTGTAGGGATCAAGTCAGGAATGGAACGTTGTTCGGTGATTCGCCTTTTGGTGGTTCACCGTGGGTCATAGGTTAGACACAGTGGGTCGTAATAACATTCCCATGCGTCCACTCAAAACAATAAGACAGCACGGCCTGAGTTGAAAACATCTGCATATTTATAATTGATAAACTGCTAATGCTATAGTATTTTATTGATCTTTGAAAACTAGTAACTTTTTATAAAATGTAAAGAAGTTGTTACTGATTCGACATTTTAAACCAACGCCAAATTTTTTAATTTAACGAAAAATTCTGGCTCAATTTTGGCAGTGTTTTGCTGGCAAAAGCTAAGGTTTGTTCATTTCGCCTCATTAATTCGTATAAGCTGGCCTATCCACAACACCAAATTTTTAAATGGGTCTTTGAGTTCGGGGCCCGCAGCTCCAGCATATGGGAGAACCGGAAATGCCTAGGGGAATTTCCGTTAAGTTGGCTGGGGGAAATTCGTGCCTCCAGGTTAATGGGGTATTATAATTGTTTTGCCGTTTTTTATGTTTTACAACAGGTATATCATTTTTGCTGTAAGTGTATTATTTACCCACTGAAACTACGTATTTTTACAGGCTGCGGCTGTGCCTCAATTTTACTATTTACCGCCTGAAGAGATAGATACTGAGCCGCGAATATTAGTCTTCCGCCGTTGTCAAAGCGCGCCTGATGACTGTAAAGCGTTCTACTGCGCTTTCATAACCGGGTATCCTTGTACTACTTTAAGTGTTGAAATCGCCGCATAGCGGCAAGATGTCGCGTTTGCTGACTGTACTAATTTCGGAGACGGGTTGTTTGTAGAAAGTAAAGTACTGAAATTTTAGGTGGCTTACTGGTGGTTCACATTTTAGCAATGGGTGATCGATGGGTCTATAAAATAATGTGTTTCCAGATCGCTCTATGTCTTCGTGTATCGTGGATTATTGCTGGGTGACTTATGCCTATTCCTGGATCATGGAATTGTTGTATATTTTTGTGTAAATAGCAATGTGTGCAAGGTCACTCGATTTAGGGAGTCGGATGGTGCAGGCAAGGTGTGGGCTAAGTCATGTGGTAATCAAAATTTATTCCCAATCTCCTCAACATTTTTTAAAACTTTTATTATTAGGAGCCTAAGAGCCGAGTCAAACCTCGCTAGTGATTTGAAGTGCCCAGCCCAGCTGAGTCGAACCTGGTTGAGGACGTGTCATATCTCTAGCAAACATGCTCGTACAAACTGTTTTAGTGTCAGTTATATACGTAAGACAACTGCGTTATTGGTCGTGCGTTAAAAATTGTATAATCGAACTATTAACAAACACCAAATTACATTCTACTACGACAAAAACTCGTTATTTGAACAAACCGGTATGTTTTCTTTGGTGTTCCAAGAATTATATCCCATGATCGCAGGGTTCCGTTCTTCCAACAACATACAAAGTAACATCCGTTATGACTAAGTTGAATATGTGTAACGGGACCATCGAACGAATTTCCTAAAAACATATCTCATCGCAATTATTATTCACCTACGTTTGCTGGTTGCACTTTATTCTATGTAAACAAAAATTTTAAAGTACTATTATCTTATTTTACGAATATATAGATAGATATATTGTTAAAATTAAAACCAAAATATCCAAAAGTTATCATATCATAATAGCAGAATTTATGGATCCTGTTAAGTCCCATAGCACTGGAGGCCAAGTTGGCATGAGTATCATAGAGGCTGACATAAAGGGTATTTTTTTTAATATAAGCTCAAACTTAAGGTTTTAACAATGAGCCCAGAATAGGCTTAAGCTTTAACATAGGATTAAGCTTACACTTACAATAAATAACGTGTATGATCTACCAAAGGAGTCAAGCTAAAAACAACCCCATAAGAGAAAGGACTTAACATGATCTCAATTTATACTGATATTGGACCTAAACAGATTTTCAACCACTGCGTTTGCTGTTTAGGAGCCGTTTGTATAGTATATATTTTCTTACTGGGAGCTTCTTCTTAATGACACATTCACTTCGAAAACTTGAGCTAAAACGGCTCAGTGTATCTACGGTAGGTGCTAGCAGTAAATTTGTATAAATTTATGCTCTGAAATTGGTCTGAAACAAGTTTTTGCTGATGGTGTTCACAGGTGAGTAGAGCTGCTTAGAAAGCATTAATATTGTAAACGTCATCCTTTAGTACATTTTTACTCAAAAGATTTGTGCCAAAAGTCTTCAAAGTTTTCAATGTGTAGGTTGTATCTGCAAATCTACATATAATTAGCCCAATTCAAAGTTTATTTTGCGTCACTTGATCGCTCCTGAATATCTATGGTATTTGTTCTCATGGCTCTATCACATAAATGCTTCCATCGTTAAGTAATTGGGTCAAATTTAACTAGTTACTAAGAGGAAAATATTGAACTGTTTAGATCTGAAACAACTGTGCTGTTCACAGCAAACAGAAACAACTTTCTCGCAGATATCAACAAATCGTTGCACGCGGATGTACTTATAAAAATTCAAAACAATATAATGGTTAAAGAATTTTTATATATCAGTTCCATGGCTGCAAGTACTCCAACAAAATCTAGCCATATTATGATTTTAACGTAAATGACAAAAATATTAAGTGTATTACTTGTTACTAAGTTTGCCAATTTAAGTTATATCAAACTATAATTTTCATATTATAAACAAACAGCTTTAAGAATATATTGTTTAAAGTTTTGGTTATAAATAATAATTTTAGATGACACCTTGAACTATCAATGAAAAAGGAACTATGCAGTTAAATTTTTAGTTTTCCCGATGCTTGGAACCGATTTTTACCATATGTTTTAGCCAAACATAGGGTAATTTCAACTTTAGCAACTATCTTTTGGAAAGTTCAGGTTCAGCTAACGTTCTAAGGAAAGCATAACTGGTGAAATCGTTAATGATTTTTCTTAAACATAGCCTCTTTTCTTAGCATTAAAAGATTGCATCGACATCCCCGACGGCTCTAATGGTGGCGTTAGATTCTCAGACGTATTTCATCGGTCACCTTTGTGCTGCTGAGGCAACAGCTATGCTGTATAAGAGATTTATTTTGTGTCAGCACGGCTGAATACTTTTATTTGTGGTGCAATTAATTGCTTTCAAAGCTTTATTTTGGTCTGGATATTCTGTTTTTGTAAATTTTCTCTCTGTCTGCATAAAACAGGAATATATATATGCATAAAACATATATTCTATATTTTTATATACAGAATATCACAATAACGTGCTTCAAATTGAAATTGAGCAAAAATGGCAAATAAACCACAAATTATCGTAGAAGAACATTACGGTCAATCACTTATACCACATAAATCAGTAAATCTTCTCTGTTTCTGCATGACATAAAAGAGGAAATTCTATGCTGTCTACACACGATATTGTCTAAATAATTGTTTCAGACAGCAGTTGCGTAAAAGCACGCTCACCGGCAAATGTTCGTACAAGAGTTTGTGAAGCCAAATGGTACATTCGAACATCGCCATTTTGTTCACCGCCAACTAGCAAATGCTGATAATTCAGACTCGGTGTTAACACGGTATTCTTTGCGCTGGAATGAAAAAAACTAATGTTTCACTTATATAGTAGCTCTTAAAAAACGCAAACTAAAATATTTTAAATCTAAACAGAAAATATAGATTTGTGCGCATGATTGTTAGTATCTTGTTTATAATAAGCCTGCACGTACGATGTATCCCGTTTTCAAAGTTTAAATTTAGCAACATCGCTAGCCGAAAGTATGGACAGGCATAGAATATTTATAAAAAACAGCCATGCCTATACCTAAGGTAGACTGCACTGTATGGGTACATCCAAACTACTGGTCCCCCCAAGCTAAGCGACGATTAGCTTAAGCGTGATAAGGGTATAGCCATGGGACGCACGGATATTCGGCCTTCATTGGGTGTTCGTCGCTTACTAGCACCGGCAGTATTTCCAGCTCGGTTAACCCGTGTTTTTCTCAATAATGCCATTTTAGCACGTATATAAGGGAAAAACTTTACTTTGTGTACTACCATCGGCTTTGAGATCGTGCACAGACTTGAGGCAAGAACAACTTAGAATATATACTCACCTAAATTATCACTCACCTATCATATTAGTTGATAATTTTGCACGTTCTCAAAAAAGTTGAATTACAGGTGTCCCCTCCATTGAGAAATTGACCACTGTATACGAATCACTAACCTCCAATTTTGAAGTTGGAACGAGAATGCTAGCGGACGCTGCGGTGGTTTTATCCAGTAGGTTAACGGAACGACTAACGGTGATAAACTATAGTTGTCAACCCAAGTCATCGCCTCTTCAACCAACATGTTTAGATAGAAGCTGTTTGTATCTGAAAGCAATATGTTTGGATTTTTAATTAGCTTGGCTAGAAGGAAGACCGTATATATGCAATAAATCTTATATAATTCGGGTTTATTTAATGATGTTCTGCTTAGTTTTCCTATGCTTACTAACACCGGTACAAATGAAGTTATTATTGGTATCTTTTACTAAAGGTATATTGCTTGATTAATACAAACAGCTTCTATATTTAAACATGTTGGTTGAAGAGGCGATGAACTAGGGTTGACAACTATAGTTTATCACCGTTAGTCGTTCCGTTAACCTACTGGATAAAACCACCCGCAGCGTCCGCTGGCGTTGTTATCGTTCCAACCTTAGAAATTGGAGGTTAGTGATAATTATACATGGTCAATTTCTCAATGAGAAGGGACACCTAATTCAACTTTTTTGAGAACGTGCAAAATTATCAACTAAATTGATAGGTGAGTGATAATTTAGGTGAGTATATGTCTGCTTAAGTTGTCTCCCCTCAAGTCTATACACAATCTAAAGCGAATGGTAGTACACAAAGTAAAGTTTTTCCCTTATATACGTGCTAAAATGGCATTATTGAGAAAAACGCAGTTAAGTTAGCTGGAATACTGCCGGTGCTAGTAAGCAACGAAAACACCCAATGAAGGCCGAATATCCATACATCCATGTAGGCTATACCCTTATCACGCTTAAGCTAATCGTCGCTTAGCTTGGGGGACCGTGCGTTTGGATGTACCCATACAGTCATCTACCTTAAGTATAGGCATTGCTGTTTTTTATAAATATTCTTTGCTGTTCCCATCTTCGGCTAGCGATGTTGCTAAATTTAAACTTAAAACGAATACATGGTACGTGCAGGCTTATTATGACGAATTACTTAACAATCATGCGCACAAATCTATATTTTCTGTTTAGATTTAAATATTTTAGTTTGCGTTTTTTTAAGAGCTACTATATAAGTGAAACATTGATTTTTTCATTCCAGCGCAAAGAATACCGTGTTAACACCGAGTCTGAATTATCAGCATTTGCTAGTTGGCGGTGAACAAAATGGCGATGTTCAAATGTACCATTTGGCTTCACAAACTCTTATACGAACATTAGGTGAGAGTGCTTTTACGCAACTACTGTATGAAACAATTATTTAGACAATATCGTGTGTAAACAGCATAGAATTTCCTCTTTTATGTCATGCAGAAACAGAGAAGATTTACTGATTTATGTGGTATAAGTAATTAACCGTAATGTTCTTCTACGATAATTTGTGGTTTATTTGCCATTTTTTGCTCAATTTCAATTTGAAGCACGTTATTGTGATATTCTGTATATAAAAATATCAAAAATATATGTTTTATGCATATATATATTCCTGTTTTATGCAGACAGAGAAGAAAATTTACAAAAACAGAATATCCAGACCAAAATAAAGCTTTGAAAGCAATTAATTGCACCACAAATAAAAGTATTCAGCCGTGCTGACACAAAATAAATCTCTTATACAGCATAGCTGTTGCCTCAGCAGCACAAAGGTGACCGATGAAATACGTCTGAGAATCTAACGCCACCATTAGAGCCGTCGGGGATGTCGATGCAATCTTTTAATGCTAAGAAAAGAGGCTATGTTTAAGAAAAATCATTAACGATTTCACCAGTTATGCTTTCCTTAGAACGTTAGCTGAACCTGAACTTTCCAAAAGATAGTTGCTAAAGTTGAAATTCCCCTATGTTTGGCTGAAACGTATGGTAAAAATCGGTTCCAAGCATCGGGAAAGTTAAAAATTTAACTGCATAGTTCCTTTTTCATTGATAGTTCAAGGTGTCATCTAAAATTATTTATTTATAACCAAAACTTTAAACAATATATTCTTAAAGCTGTTTGATTATAATATGAAAATTATAGTTTGATATAACTTAAATTGGCAAACTTAGTAACAAGTAATACACTTAATATTTTTGTCATTTACGTTAAAATCATAATATGGCTAGATTTTGTTGGAGTACTTGCCAGCCATGGAACTGATATATAAAAATTCTTTAACCATTATATTGTTTTCAATTTTTATAAGTAATACCGCGTGCAACGATTTGTTGATATCTGCGAGAAAGTTGTTTTGTTTGCTGTGAACAGCACAGTTGTTTCAGATCTAAACAGTTCAATATTTTCCTCTTCATAACTAGTTAAATTTGACCCAATTACTTTAACGATGGAAGCATTTATGTGATAGAGCCATGAGAACAAATACCATAGATATTCAGGAGCCGATGCGATTGACACAAAATAAACTTTGAATTGGGCTCATTTTATGTAGATTTGCAGATACAACCTACACATTGAAAACTTTGAAGACTTTTGGCACAAATCTTTCAAGTAAAAATGTACTAAAGGATGACGTTTACAATATTAATGCTTTCTAAGCAGCTCTACTCACCTGTGAACACCATCAGCAAAAACTTGTTTCAGACCAATTTCAGAGCATAAATTTATACAAATTTACTGCTAGCACCTACCGTAGATACACTGAGCCGTTTTAGCTCAAGTTTTCGAAGTGAATGTGTCATTAAGAAGAAGCTCCCAGTAAGAAAATATATACTATACAAACGGCTCCTAAACAGCAAACGCAGTGGTTGAAAATCTGTTTAGGTCCAATATCAGTATAAATTGAGATCATGTTAAGTCCTTTCTCTTATGGGGTTGTTTTTAGCTTGACTCCTTTGGTAGATCATACACGTTATTTATTGTAAGTGTAAGCTTAATCCTATGTTAAAGCTTAAGCCTATTCTGGGCTCATTGTTAAAACCTTAAGTTTGGAGTTTATATTAAAAAAAAATACCCTTTTTATGTCAGCCTCTATGAATCTAGTGCCAACTTGGCCTCCAGTGCTATGGGACTTAACAGGATCCATAAATTCTGCTATTATAGATATGATAACTTTTGGATATTTTGGTTTTAATTTTAACAATATATCTATCTCTATATATTCGTAAAATAAGTAAATAATTTTATTTTAAAATTTTTGTTTACATAGAATAAAGTGCAACCAGCAAACGTAGGTGAATAATAATTGCGATGAGATATGTTTTTAGGAAATTCGTTCGATGGTCCCGTTACACATATTCAACTTAGTCATAACGGATGTTACTTTGTATGTTGTTGGAAGAACGGAACCCTGCGATCATGGGATATAATTCTTGGAACACCAAAGAAAACATACCGGTTTGTTCAAATAACGAGTTTTTGTCGTAGTAGAATGTAATTTGGTGTTTGTTAATAGTTAGATTATTCAATTTTTAACGCACGACCAATAACGCAGTTGTACTACGTATATAACTGACACTAAAACAGTTTGTACGAGCATGTTTGCTAGAGATATGACACGTCCTCAACCAGGTTCAACTCCATTGGGCTGGGCACTTCAAATCATTAGCGAGGTTTAACTAGGCTCTTAGGCTCCTAATAATAAAAGTTTTAAAAAATGTTGAGGAGATTGGGAATAAATTTTGATTACCACATGACTTAGCCCACACCTTGCCTGCACCATCCGACTCCCTAAATCAAGTGACCTTTACCACAGTTGCTATTTACACAAAAATATACAACAATTCCATGATCCAGGAATAGGCATAAGTCACCCGAGCAATAATCCACGATACACGAAGACATAGAGCGATCTGGAAACGCATTATTTTATAAGACCCATCGATCACCCATTGCTAAAATGTGAACCACCAGTAAGCCACCTAAAATTTCAGTACTTTACTTTCTACAAACAACCCGTCTCCGAAATTAGTACAGTCAGCAAACGCGACATCTTGCCGCTATGCGGCGATTTCAACACTTTAAAGTAGTACAAGGATACCCGATTATGAAAGCGCAGTAGAACGCTTTACAGTCATCAGGCGCGCTTGAGCAACGGCAAAAGATTTCTAATATATTCGCGGCTCAGTATCTATCTCTTCAGGCGGTAAATAGTGAAAGTGAGGCACAGCCGCAGCCTGTAAAAATACGTAGTTTCAGTGGGTAAATAATACACTTACAGCAAAAATGATATACCTGTTGTAAAACATAAAAAACGGCAAAACAATTATAATCCCCCAGTTAACCTTGAAGTACAATTTTCCCCAGCCAACTTAACGGAAATTCCCCTACGGCATTTCCGGTTCTCCCATATGCTGGAGCTGCGGGCCCCGAACTCGAAGCCCCATTTAAAAATTTGGTGTTGTGGATAGGCCATATTCTACGAATTAATGAGGCGAAATGAACAAACCTTAGCTTTTGTCAGCAAAACACTGCCAAAATTGAGCCAGAATTTTTCGTTAAATTAAAAAATTTGGCGTTGGTTTAAAATGTCGAATCAGTAACAACTTCTTTACATTTTATTATAAAAAGTTACTAGTTTTCAAAGATCAATAAAATACTATAGCATTAGCAGTTTATCAATTATAAATATGCAGATGTTTTCAACTCAGGCCGTGCTGTCTTTTTTTTCTGAGTGGACGCATGGGAATGCTATTACGACCCACTGTGTCTAACCTATGACCCACGGTGAACCACCAAAAGGCGAATCACCGAACAACGTTCCATTCCTGACTTGATCCCTACAGAATTCACTACAGTATACCTTGCTTTAACAAACAAAACAAGTTAAAACGTGATGTATGCTAAACATACAACATACACATAATGTAAATGAAAATAACTCTTGATTATGGGTTCGCAACAGGCTTTTTGTCGCTTTAGTAAAATTCCAAAGCTCACCCGTCCCACAGTGTCGCTGACCGAAAAATCTGCTGGCTCGTACACACACATTGCGGGAGGTTCACTAGGAAGGTAGCCATTACCATTGCTTCTTAACAAAATTCTTTGAAGTTTTAAACTGTAAACTGAGCGTTTTCAATCAAAACTGCGTAAGTATCCACGCCAATCAAATTCCCTTTTTTGTCAAAAATCAACACTGAGATTTTAAGCTGAGCAATATTAAAATCGACCGATTTTGTCTCAAGGACTTTTATAATTATTAAACCCGTATAATTTGCTTTGTCGAATTTCATTCGAATAATTCGTCCTGTCGCATTGAATGTTTTCCGTTTCTATTACTGAATAATTTTCATTTTTTGGAGTTTTAACTAGACAATTTGTGTAGTTTTGGGCACTGGTCGGAACAGCTGACCGCCAGTCGGTCGTCTTCCTACTGGAAAATCGCGCCGCTACCGGCCGGACGTAGAATTTCACCCCCAGCCGGCCGACGAAGATTCGGTCTGAACCCAACACCTGCTAAGGCTCAGCCTAAGCTTTAGTCCAAACCAAACCCGTGAACCGATTATGATGTCTGTACTCGGGTCGATAGTACTGTTCAAATTTCATATAAAAATAAGATTAAGTGTTTGATTTTCATGCAATCGAAACTTTACACTTTCGGAAATAACCTGTGGTGTATTGGTGTTAGTGGAACACTTGTTTTAGAAACAGATAAAACCGACTTGACTGTAGGAATGTGGACATACTTGGGCGCTTGTATTTTCAACCACTTTGTCCTTATATTAGCGTAGTCAACAGTGGATATATACCGGAATACTTTTGAACGCCCGGCAACTGGAAAGGTCTCGGGTCCACATTTATGCAAGAAACAAAAAATGCAAATAAGGTAGCGTAGCATGGCATCAAATTTACGCTTCTCCAGTAAGCATTTTAGAGGTCGCCAGGCAGCTATAGTAGCTATACGCTTTGTGCTAAATATGTTGCTGTTTTCGAGGCTGCTTGGCATACACTAAGTATTTGTTGTTACACTGTCATTGAGAGACTGCGGCGTAAAGGGCATTGTGGTTTACATGTAACTGTGGGTGAATGAATGGAATTTTGTGCATAATCAGCACGGAAAAATTAATGTCTTGAAAAAATATCAAAAAAAATTTGCAAATTGATCTTAAAGAATTGCCGTGCAGCCATTCTTCTGGATACCAATCGGAAAAGTGGCCAGTCGTTTTTGCCTGGCCGGCTGTTTTTGCTGCCGAGCCTTTTTCCGGCCAGTCTCTTTTCCGTTCAGTCGCTTTTTGGGCTGACCGTTTTGGGACGGCAAAATTTTACGGCGGGCCGTTGGCCGGCTCAGCTTCGACGTATTCGGACTTTTGCCCAACACTTAACAACGAACTCTAAACAGACGAATTAATTGCCTCAGCTATTTCGTTTCTGTTTAAATGCTCTCATATTGATTTAGGTATGTTTCAGAATAAACTTTTAATTTTCGCATACAAGTTTTTTTGTAAGAATGCAATATTACACTGTTTTTCAGCTCCTGTTTGTACGAAAATACCATGAAAAACAAGTCATTTACATACAGTTCATTTTGCAATCAATGGTATCCAAATACCTGGTTTATCTTCATACACATCTGCTATCTAACTTTCGTTTTTGCGTGAATCATTATATTTTACATTGGGAATATTCCTGCCAAGTGGTCGATAGATCAAGTATATAACCTTTAGCCGTTAAATTCTTTAAAAATTACTATCTTCAATTTTTAAATTTCCAAAGTACTGCTTTAGCTTCTGTTTTATTATTTCCAATTTCAGATTTTTTAGTTATATATTTATGAAAAAACAGGCAAATAATTTATCTTCGTATGGTTATATCTTTATTGTAGTTTTTGAGCTAACTTCGAATGTGTTCATCATTTACATGAAAAATACACAATTTAGCTGTAAATACTTCATAAGCTTTATAACGTACTGCCCCTCAGGGTTACTTGGGCCGTCGAAATAATAGAGATATTTAAAACTTCAATTTTTTATAAAATGATTAAATTGTCGAAAATCTTCTTTTCCATCTACCGCTTATAATTATCCCTTTATAATGTTTTCTATATCCATTTTATTGTTAATGAGTACGAGATACTCTATCTTTGCTTTTCCTATGGTCAGTTAGAACTTCAAAGTTTTCTCAGGATCGATAAGCTATATTTATTTTGCACAGAAATATTCGTGTTTATCTTTGTAATACACTTTATTTTAGAGGCACTTATATTTTCATCTAACCTTACCTTTTGTATTTATATTTTTAAGTATATTTTGCTTTTAAAATTATTCACTAAAATATGATTTAATGCTATTCAGCCATCAAGTTGCAATTTTCAAATTCATATCATGTGTTAAAATTTAGCGTTTTTCTGATTCCGCTCGTTTCAGAACGTGATTGTCTGGCTTTCGTTTTGAAAAAGATTTATGCGCGTTACGAGTTTTATCTTTACATTTAATAGCATAATGATCACGAGAAACTAATGTGGTATAACTCTCCTGTCCTATATTATTGACCTTAATTTTAGCCTATATTTTAAACGAAACTGGCGGTGGTTTCTAGCAAAGTATAATATTTTGTGGAGCAATACG